>JAOUQU010000010.1:1855928-1869170 GCA_028566735.1 Ammoglanis amapaensis
GTGGTGTTTAATGGCGGTTGGCAATAAGGGTGTGCATTACCGCCACTTACTGGTATGGAGTGTCACGTCTTCCTTTGGGACGCCGTTCAAATTAAAAGTCCCAGAAACGACTTTTTTTTTTTCCTGCGACTAATCGACCAATGGAATCTGGCCGATTAGTAATTTTTTCGGTCGACCAACGAATAATCGATTAATTGCCGTCAGCCCTAGTCTGGATTATATATATATATTTATATTTATTTTTTTATATATAACATAAATGTTGAAAAAAATATTCATCCTTTTTGACAAATGCTTTTCCTCTCCGCCATAGCGCGGGTTCATTTAATTTCAAGTTTTTCGATGTTTGACTACGTTTTGGCTTGACTAAGTTTGACTATGCTTGACTAAGTTGTTGGATGTAGTTGTCTCCATTTTTTTGTTGCAGAGACCAGAGTGGAGGTCAAGGAGTCTGTAAGAGGACAGGACATCTTCATCATCCAGACCATGCACAGGTGAATGTCTATAATTTATTGGTATTGTCTTTCAGCTCTTGTCTGGTGGAGCATTCACTTGGGCACAATTCATATTAGTATTCCTGTTTAATACAATTGATATTTACTTTCATAAACATGGGCGTTGCAAATCTCTAAGGTATGTCGAAATGTGTGTTAAAAATAGTTTTCCCCTTTTTTGACCAGTTTTTTTACTTGACCAAGTAAAACATGACTGAGAGCCACACACATATTTCTTCAATGTTCCACATGCTGTACAGACAGCTAGAGGGCGTCCAGCCAAGATTCAGATCCATCCATTGTTGTGCAGTCTTTTCAGCTAAAGCGAGTAAAGCAATCTTATTCAGAGCCTTTTACTTTAATTACCCCAACATGGTTCTTACAGATTCATCTCTCAGAGCATAAAGCACGGGATTAAAAGAAACAAGCAACATATATTTTGATTGACCCATGGTCCTATAAAGGTGTGGCAAATATTAGGCTATTTTAGATTCCTATAAGTCAGGATTGCTCAGAGCTGATCAGGTTTTGTTGTATGACTTCAGCTTTGTACATAATTGCATCTTTCAGGCCTAAATGCTAATGCTTTTTTCCACTGATCGTGGGATGACTGTTCTATGCTGGCATTTGATTGTGGAGAACAAGTACAGTAGCTTTAACTGAACAATGAGCAGTACTCTATAGTCATATGGAATGCATTTGTGCAGTAATATTCGTCATCCAGGTGCTAGAGTGACATTTTGCACCCTTTAAAATACCTTGTCTTTACTAGAAAATAATGTGCTTTTGTTTCTTTCTGTGCCAGAGATGTGAACACAGCAATCATGGAGCTGCTGGTGATGGCGTATGCATTGAAGACATCCTGCGCTAAAAACATAATTGGCGTCATTCCATATTTCCCCTACAGCAAGCAGTGCAAGATGAGAAAGAGAGGATCCATCGTCTGTAAGCTGCTGGCATCCATGCTTGCCAACGCAGGTAAACAATACAGCAGTAATAGCTTGGGAATTCTGCATACAATAAGGTACAGTTCAGTAAAGTTTGATTCGTAAGTACTTTACTGGGCAAGCAATACAAATACCATTTGGTGCACTTAAGATTAATTTGAATGGACAACTACTCTTTACTTGAATTTTGTAGGCTAATAAAAACACGAAACTGGTTTACAAATTTGACTACTAATGGGATTAATAAACAATTAAAATGCTACGATCAGGTGACAATTAACTGAAACACTGGTGACGTTCTGGGCGCATGGATTTGAATCTTGGGTGGGCACCCTCTAGCAGGCAATTTTTTCTTCATGTCTGCTGGGTGAGAAAGTACAATCTAATGGGGTGGGGTTGTTAACGTTCTAATAACGCCTGTACTGGAAGCGGAGCATTGCACAGATCTGGGTGTGAATCTCTGTTGTGGTTTATTATTTATGCCTCAACCAGATTTACCCCAAATGTTACAATCAGCATAGTGATTACATTGTCTATCAGGAATTGTTACTTGTGGTACAACCAGTTGAACTTGACTATCTGGTTGTGCGTTTTTGTTTTTGAAAACAGGATTGACTCACATTATAACGATGGATCTGCACCAGAAAGAGATCCAAGGCTTCTTTAACTTTCCAGTGGACAACTTGCGTGCTTCACCTTTCTTGCTGCAGTACATACAAGAGGTTGTAGTTCAAGCACGCACACACACAGTTATACGCGTTCTGTTTATTGGGGCAGCACTCAAATAGGTAGCACTGTCGTGTCACCTCAATACATAAAGGGATATATCCTCTGTTCGATCCCTCTGTTGGGGTGATTCGGGTCTTTTATGTGTGGAGTTTGCATGCTGTCCACGTCTCTCTCTGTTTTGCTCTGTGTGCGACTCCCTCTCTCTCTATTTCTCTTGAGACACACCGAGCAAAACCGAGAGAGAGAGAGACACCCACACAGATGTACAGTGAGATCGATCAAGACACACACTGAGAGAAAGACAGAGAGAGCGACAGTGACACACAGATTTCGACGGAAAGGGAAAGCAATAGAAAGCAACACAACACACAGACTGACAGGTCAAGACCCACATACAGAGTGTGCAAGGCACAGAGTGAGCGACCGAGAGAGACAGAGCAAGACAGAGTGACTGAGAGCAACAGACGCACACACAGACCAAGCAAGAGCGAGACAGACATACACAGAGACAAAGACTGAGAGAGCAAGACACGCACACACAGGCAGACACCGAGAACAAGACACACAGATGTAGAGCGACAGAGAAATAAAAACCAATTCAAGTTGAATATTTACCAACAGAAATGCTCCCATAGACTAGAGATGTATATGTTGTCAAAGGTGGTTTATTTATGGTTAGTAACATTGTAATAAAAATGTGAAACGCTGAAGAACTTTAAGACTCTTACCTCTGCTCAGGTGTTAACTTGTATGCTGGATCCTCATCACTGAAGAGGTCATGTTTGTGACCAGCCTTTGGCCTGATTTCCAGAAAGTGAAATGAATATGAACAATAAGAAAATGTTACTCTTACAGCTATTTTTTATTGAAATGACTGTTTTGTTTCCTGCAAAAACAGAATTGACCAAAACCTTTGTTAGATGAATGCATTTAATCAAGCCACCAGCAGCTCTTTTATGGAAAAGGTCCCAAAAGATGACTTGAAAAACTATTTAATAATGCTTTAATGGTTTTATCTTTACTTCTATTCTTTGATAGATTCCGGACTTCAGAAATGCTGTTATTGTTGCAAAGTCCCCCTCAGCTGCAAAGAGGTAAAACAAAGATTGGCTATTATATGACAATGCAGTTGTAGATTATATTTGCTCGCTTTGTTTAAGTAAATAAGAAGAAACGTTCTTATTTTATATACTTTTATTCTGACCTTGAATGTGTTTATGTACATGTTTATAATATTTTATATAACCTCTTGTCATTACATGTTTGTGTTGTATGTTTGTTCTCTCTCTCTCTCTCTCTCTGTGTGTGTGTATACATTTTTTTAATACTTTCAGAGCTCAGTCATATGCAGAACGTCTGAGGCTCGGTTTGGCTGTAATTCATGGTGAAGCTCAGGCTGAGTCTGATTTAGCCGACGGTCGACAGTCTCCTCCCGCATTCAAACCTTTGTGTGGTCCTTCAGGTCTCGAGCTGCCCTGTAAGAGTCAATACACAAACACACTTGCGTGCACACAAATGCCTGATTTTTACAGGAACTACTCGTGTGCAGCTGATTCGAAATCCAGATTGTAATCACAAAACTAACTTACAATTTTGTAGTCAAAATCACCTTAATAACCAAATGATAATAATAGAAAAGTTAATGATTTAATAAATTCAATATTAAGGATTAAACTAGAATTAGTGTGTAAGCCCACTCCTTAGTAGAATTTGTCACTTAATAGATATATTTGTTTCCTCTAAAGAACTGTGGTTGTTCCAGTTACTGGAAGTCCAGCTAACTGCTTTAAAATGTAAACTTAATGTGAGGCGCTTGGCCATTACTCAATGGATGTTCTAATTGACCTAAAATAAATAAATAAATCTTAGGATTTCAGAGCTATCATTTCTCTTTTTTGCCAAGCAAATGTCCCTGTTTTTTAACAGACATTTTATTTAAAATTGTGTAAACTAGGCTCCATGTTATCAACTGTACCATTGTTGCATACTCTTGGCTAAAGATTTACTTTTTTGTTCATTTTGTCGAGGTTAAGTTACTCTGTTCTGTCTGTAGGCATGTGTGAAACTTCTACCAATGATGTGCAATTACATGAAACTTCGATGTATCAGTTTAAGTTGGATTTTGCACTGGCTTATTACATTTACTCTGTGTACATGCTTTATTTTTTGTGTTGGCGACACAGGGAGACAAGTTTCGTTTCCTGGATTAGAGCTTCCAAGTACGGCAGCCACTCTCTTGCTTGTTTGTGTTGAACCCCCATTCATGAACTGCTTTGTCTTATGGGTTTTATTTGACAATGCGTTTGACCCTCTCTTAACATGTTATTTTGTCTTTACTAATTTCTCGCAATGCTGCTATACTGGTATTTTGGGATTCTCTTAAATGGTTTTCTACAATCTGGGTTTGGTTTCGTGTCTGTTTGGATTAAAATAATGGTTTTAAAACACTTATCAGACACAAATCTTGTGATTAGATCGCCTGATCATTCAGTGTGTTTGGATAAACAGTTTATGTCAACAAGTTAAACAATCCACAACACTCTTCAGAGGTTTTAGTAGTGGGCATTATACTTGATATGCTTACTTGGTGCATCATTTAATTATTTTCTACTTATTCTGATTTACATTGGAATAAGGTGAATCCAGGATCATTATATCACAAGGCCATTTTATTTATTTCTCCGTGTGATCTTTGTCCCCTAGCAAACTGACACGTTATTTCATAGTGTAAGCCACATAATGTTTGACAAATAGGTTAACCGATAAGTTATGGTTCATAGAGGTACATTTATTCTCTATTTAATACATTTGTACTAGGAACCATGAATGTTAATGGTGTCCTGACGTTTTCCTAAGTCTGCTTATTGGCTCTTTATTTATTTATTTTTATTTTGTTCAGTTGTTTCTTACCATGAAATGTGTTGATGTTTGAGTGCATGCAGATGGTCTGGTCTGGTTTGATTTGAGTTCTTGGCATGGTTTGGCAAGGTGAGAGTTTCTCGATGCTGATTGCTTTGTTTTTAACGTAGGTGTGTTCACTTATAAAACCTGATCCACACAGCTCATCATGCACACCTCTCTACTCGAAATTTAAATACACATTGTTATTGTTTTAATAAGTGTACCAAGCACTGTGCTGGTTTAATTTGTGTGTGGTGCAGCGACTAGTGTTAATGTAGTAGTAACCTGCTGTACAACCCTAGCTTGCAAGGAGACACACCCGGAGAAAGTCCATCTGTATAGCCGGTTAACATCAATAAAATTATGTGGTGGGAGTGGCCCTGCTTAATAAAATGCAGCTAGACATATTTCGACACATTTCATTGTATTGATTTACAATAACTACAATTTAATAAGGTGTGTGGGTGTTTAAAAACAATCCTGACTGAACAATAGTGACTGTGAGCAGCTGGGCTTTGTGGTTAAGGCAGTTTAAATCAGATTATTTTTTTTTTTTGCTTCAGTGTGAAACCATGTTTAATTTGTTTTTGTTTCCATCTAGTGATGATGGCCAAGGAAAAGCCTCCCATTACAGTGGTTGGAGATGTTGGGGGTCGTATTGCCATAATTATTGTAAGTTCTTGATACTTAATCACAGTGTGTTAATGTTTGGTTAGAATAGTTTATTAACTATTTGAACATTACTCCTGTACCAAAATACATCCATTTCACACTGTTGGTGAATGCTAAATGATCCCATCAGTTGGCAGAAAGAACATTTGAAATTACTAATATACTAGATGTGTTTTTCTGTCAGGCTGCACTATCGTAAGTGCACGGCTCTTTTAAGATGAATATGGAGTGAGTTGGAAGCATTTTTTATTAAGCAAGAACATCAAAAAAGCAAACAACAAATCAGAAAGGTGTTCAATTATGCAAATGAGATGCAAACCCAACTTCTTCTTCATTGGTAAAAATGCACTGTACAAAATGCTAAAAGTACTGGAGTGTTTGTACGTTCCCGGATCTTGAAAGTGGCATCTTCTGCCATTTCCTAACCCTTGCAATGGTCCGTGCAACACGATGTACTTTCGCTTCTTATTTATCAATTTTATTATACCTCCTGGAAGAAAGGAGTCTTTTAGAATTTGTGTCTAAAATAAAAATGATAATAGTGTAGGGTGTACTTTAATTATATGCACAACACTGTGTTCGTATTAACATTAAAGAAAACAAAAAGAAAAACATAGATCAACTTACAACAAAGAATAACTTTATTAACATTTGTTTGTAACAATAATTGTAATAATAAAAAGTGCATTAAAGTGCTTGTATATTACACAATTAAAATATTATATATCACCTCCTTATTTAAACTAAAAACATATTTAACTAATTCAGTTTTTCTCAAAAGGTTTTAAACGGAAAAATTAAATGCATACAATCAATATATAATTGTTCAATGCGCTTTGATGAAAGCACCACTGCTACCTACTGTAGTGAATGTGCCATTACAGTATTCTATTATGGGGAAAAAAGTCGGTTCCCCGGTTTGAGACGCACCCCGCTGGTAGCTCAGTTCCACTACTTAAGAAAGACTAATTTACTCCAATGTGTCAGCCTGGAGGACATCTTGAAGTTGGTTAGTGGAGTGTGGCTATTCAATCACGATATCAAAGTTGGCATGTCATTTCTGATGTGTTTAATAGTAGATAACACAACTCACAAAATTAGGGGATATTTTAAAGTACATATAAAGCGATTGAAAAAATTAAGCATTTTATATTAATCAAGAACATGAGAAAAGCAAACGACACAACCAAGTTGTTGGATAATGCAAATCATTTCATGAGCATGCTTTTCATGCAGGTTTCAACAATGCATAGCAGAACTGGAATTTGAATTCTTTAACTTTGAGTTAACTGTGAAAGCTTTAGCCACTAGTCTACCACAGTCCCAAAACAAAAATATGTTTGTTATTTGCTCTGTGTGTGTGATTTTTTTTTTTTTGTAGGATGACATTATTGATGATGTTGGAGAATTTGTAGCAGCTGCTGAAAGTCTGAAGGAGAGAGGAGCATATAAGATCTATGTCATGGCCACTCATGGCTTACTTTCCGCAGACGCTCCTCGCCTCATTGAGGACTCGGTCATTGATGAGGTTAAAACATTTAATCAGACCGTTTAACCTAATCATATTATACACATGACTGATGTATCCATTGATCAATTTAACCAAGTGATCAATGGATACATCAATCATGTGTATAATATCTGTGACTATGCTCCATGTTCAAAAGTGGCAGTATTTCGACTAGATATAATTACTCTAAATAACTCTACAAAACACAAATGATTATCATTTAATTCTAAGTTAATCGTGGCATGACATGATTGATTTTTTCTTCCTCTATGTTTTTAGGTGGTGGTGACCAATACCATCCCTCATGAGGTTCAAAAGCTTCAGTGTCCCAAGATTAAGACGGTGGATGTCAGTATGATTCTAGCCGAGGCTATTCGGCGCATCCATAACGGAGAGTCCATGGCCTACCTTTTTCGCAACATCACTGTGGATGACTAATGAAACGTCAGGGTTACGTAGGCTAATTAGGACCAGTCTGACACTTTTTCTGTGGTGGTTGGCATCTTGCAGTGGATTTGGGTGGATTTTAATCATGAGCATGCTAAGATCCTTTTTGATGAGAACTCTGAGCCTATAATCCAAATCTAAAATAATGGAGAACAAGAAACACCCGCATGTAGTGTTTGTTTAGAAATATGCAACCTTGCAAAAAAAACACTCATTTTGTCTGTGACATTGTATATAAAGTTAACCAATAAAGAAAACTGACATATTTTCGGCATTTGCTTTTTAATGGGATCATTAACTTGACTTGAGAGTAAATGTTTTTACTTCTGTATTGACACATTAACTAATTTGTTGCATGACGTGTGAGTCTTCCACACTGGTGCACAATAAACGTGTAGGATGGATAATTCAACACGTTAGATTTGGCATAGAGACCCTCCTGAGTCTGTGCATGTCTGTGCATACAATCTCTTGCATTACAAGAAGCCACTAAGTGATCTGAGGACTGCACCCGATCCCCAACCTTTGTTCAACAGTACAGTAGTGTAGTTTTAGACTAGGGTGAAAACGCTAATTAAGCCACCCTTAATTTCCACTTTTGCCTACTTGTAATAATAACGCTGAAAGTCGCACGCTAATCTGTGCAGGGAAACATTTATACACTAGTGAGCACTCATGCATGGCACGGTGGGCCACCCTTGGGTGGTTTGGAGTTCGGTGCCATGCTCAAGGGCACTTCAGTTTTCCACGGTTGTTGACTCTCTAAGTCGACCTGGCCAGATGTGCATTATGGGGTATGAAGCTCCATCAGAGACTCTGTACTTGTTAAAAACTCCGCAGGTTTAATGATAGCTGCTGTGGAGCTTAGACCAAGTCCAGAGTCAACAATTAACAAGTGTGGTATGTTGGTCATTATTATTTTCACTTAAATATATAACCTCTTGCATTTGTTTATTATTCTTTGTCTTCCAAAAATGAAATGTTTGGTTTGTTGATACATTTCATGTAAGCTGCCTAATTAAAAATATAAAATTAGCAAACACAACTCAGATTTTTTGAATTTCGCATTAATTTGCACATCACATGGAAAGTTGCTTGTGATTTTCATGTTGCATTAGGGTCTTCCTAATATTGTAATCTATCAATGTCTAAATAAAGTGTGTGTTTTGATTTTTATTTTGTTGCAGTGTGTATACTAATAGACACCATCTGTATATTATGCAGTCTTTATAAGTCTTTACTTTTCCATTATGCATTTAAAATGCTAATGGAAACAACATACATGAAGGTTTTTTGAATTCTGCCAAAGAATTGATGTGCAGTCATCTGAGTAATACAACTTCAAATAAATACAGATTTGCATCTTCTAACAATGTACCGACATACATTTGCATAAGGACCCAACTACCTGGTTTCATGTTGTTGACATCATGATCAGATTCATATTATAATACTGAGCCAACATCATATTTATTTGTTCATGCAATCAACAACTACTCAACCTACACAATCTACCTTTGGCAAGAATGCAAATTTTATGTACATTTTAGCTGAAATACAACTGCTGACATACAACGACTAGACAACATTATACTGGTACTACCCGTTGAAGTAAATAACTGATTTTCTGAGTGGGTGGGCTAGTGGGTAGCAAATATTAGGCCGCAAGGGATCATTTTAATATCAAAGTTGTCAGAAAATAAATATGCATATCCAAAATGGTTGTGGACCAAGTAGGGACCAGCGGTAAATCAGTGACAGCATAATAGGCTGCAGAGTCTCAATGACATCAATCTGGGGAATGAAGTGTATCTCCAAAAAATATATCTATGTGAAGACTGGCCACTGTGGTCTGACCCAACAGACTTGCTACTGAAGCTCAAAGTGCTAATGTTGGTTGTGTTGAGTATGATAGTCACAGACCAGTCTGTTAAATCGACGGTGATGATGTTTCGCCTAATCTGTGTACACAAGTATGGATAAACATTAAGAGAAGAAAAGCTTCCCTGCCTTTCAGAATTATTTTAAGGATTCGTTATGCAAGAGCCAATTTATTAATGATTTCACAGGATAGAAATTTTTAAAATGTAAATAAAAATGTCATTCTGCAGGTATAATTTTGAAGACATTTACATTGAATTGGGTACCGTTTTCAAAAAGAGAAACAGAAACAACCTTAGCTGACTTGCAGGTTATATAAAATTTGCATCAATCTTTTGAAGACTTGTAAATGCTAATAAACTTAAAGCTGGCATGATACACAAATCAGTTGTGATCTGTGTCACTTAAATGTGCAATTAATCGGACTCATGCTACCTGATTGCTGTCTGGTTTACATTATTATACGAAGTCTGGGAAATCAGAAAAGCTTTAGATACATTAGATACTGTAACTTAGAACTAAGAGTTCTCAAGATAGAAATGATCTGTTGTAAATGTAAATCTAAAGTAAGGTGCACTTACCGGATGAGGCTTGGGTTGTCTCTACCCGCTCTGCACAAATCGTAAATACTCTAAAGATGAGGGGGAGAAATATGCATCAGCCAAAGAGGAACTAGACAGCAACTGACTCTCTGCCACTTCCTCATGACAGACAATGCTCTCCTATTGTAGACGAAAAAGGAAATGGGAAGTAAAATAATACTGTTGATTTATCTGTTAATTTTGTGCCATTTTTAAGTATTTTATTTACAATTAATGCTAATGAAAGTGTGTACGTTACACACAACGTGTAGTCTATGGAATGGTGAAGCTTTTGGTGCCCAGGTAACGGTAAAGGCCCCAAATAAAATTCTGCCCATGTCCACAATTCTTTCATGTAAAAGTAGAAGTAAACACTGAAGAATAAAGTAAAAGTAAAGACTTTTTTTTAGTGAAAATGTGGTTTCCTGTGCCAAACAATTGCTGAGATTAATAGAAAAAGTGCTGAATGTTGATATTAACTATATTAACTATATTTGTCTTTTGTCAGCCATTCATTTATTTAGTTACTGTAGGTTTCTGGCTGCTCATTATAACTGTAACATGCTACTGAGGCTAAAATTTTCTCCAAGATCAATAAAATAAAGTGAAAAGTAAAAATGATAGAGAAATAATGAACATGATCAGTGACTTCACATAGATAAATGGGTATAATTCACTACAGGCAGGTACCAGCACATCCGCTCGCTATTCTTCCCCAAGTTTAATAATAAAATCCCTGTTCAGCTCCCTCTACCAAATATAAAACTGTTATCCTTTTAGCTAACATTAATTGTTTTAGTACACACTCGCATTTAACCTAAAACTCACTACATAACGTTACCTAAACATTTCTTGCTTTTAATCTAAAGCTCATAATACACTTTCTGCTTAATTCAAGTAGAACATTGTTAATAATAAACATTAATTTACATCACAGTTTACCTCACACGAACCAAAACTCTCCCAATGGCTTGCCTTAAACTGTTGCTATGGTGACACGCTCTGCACACTGGTGATGATATGCACACTGGTCTGGAATCAGACACTGGACCCTGGGTTACAGCCGGTCAGCCAGTATCGGCCTGTACGATTCACAATGATATAATAATGATATAATATGATATAATTAAATGTGCTGGTACCTGCCTGTAGTGAATTATACCCATTTATCTATGTGAAGTCACTGATCATGTTCATTATTTCTCTCTCTCTCTCTCTCTCTATGCGTGTGTGTGTGTGTGTGTGTGTGTGTGTGTTTTAATCTTTTTTTGTATTATCATAATATACCCACTAGAGGGAAGTACTAACAAAAGTAGTGAACTTAAACGTCGCTGAAGCGTCTTAACTTAATTTTATGTATTTAGAATTCTTTTTTTAAATCATAAATGAATTCTAGTTTCCAGCTGCCTTTTGAAGCTCTACATATTTAAAATAAAACACAAAGAACACATCTCTAATCCAGTCATTAAATCGAACCTAGAAATACTAAACACTACGCAAAGCTAATGGTACTTTTAGTAAAGAAACCGAACACTGGGAACTTTACATGTTGCTGGAGCTATGAATTCAGATAATATTAGGCTTAGGGACAGTGTAGCCTAGTGGAGGGACAGTGTAGCCAAGTGGGTGGAGCGTTGGGCTGTGAACCCAAAGGTTGGGGGTTCAAAGACCACTGTTGGGTCCTTGAGCGAGACCCTTAATCCTGTCTGCTCCAGGGGCGCCGTACGTTGGCTGACCCTGTGCTCTGACCCCCAACTTCCAGACATGTTGGGATATGCGAAGAGAAACATTTCGTTGTACTGTACATCTGTATATGTGTAAGGACGAATAAAAAGCTCTTTGATTATTTGTGTATCAGTAATGAAAGACCCTCTGTCAAGCGCAAGTGTTTCGTATCTTGGCAAATCAAATCCCGCTTATTGTGACATCACATTAAGACAGAATAGTGAAATAGTGAGGGGGGTGCATGGATAAATGTACAGATCAGTGTACAAATCAGCTATAAATGTACAGTACAGCCGTTTTCGTTTGTAATCAAGTCTAAATTTTTTTTTAAATTTCAGGGTTAATAGACTTGCTCGGTTCCCCAAAGTGGCAACCTAGCAGCAATAGGGATTAAACCAATGTCCTTTCGATTATAAGTCCAGTACCTTACCTATTAAGCTATAGCTACTACATAAACAAATCAGTCGTTGTCCGGGTACGTGACCAAGCTGGCAATACATTCTCTTTTTGGACATTGACAGTATTTAGCACAGGGACAAGGTCAAATCTGAGCAACTAAGAGCTCGAGGGCCCGACAGCAGCGACCCAGCAATGTGTAGGATTAGAAGTAACCCTGTACTCTGACCACTAGGGTATAACTGGCTGTGATTTTACAATGGATTGTTTACAAAGTGCACGATCAGGTGTCTACATACTTTCAACCACAGTGAGTATCAGATAGGTGAACTTTGTAGACGTACAGTTACTCATAGTTGTTTCATATGTGTGTGTGTGTGTGTGTGTGTGTGTGTGTCCATGTATTTTTTACCTTTGTGGTGACCAAATATCCCCACAAGCGTAGTAAGATCTGACAAACAGTGTTGTGTTGGGACCGGTAAGAGGTTCAGGTTTAGTATAAATAATCTACGGTTATTAATAAGTGATTGAAAAGTCCCCACGCATGATAGGTAACCCTGATCTCTGCGAGTGTGTGTGTGTGTGTGATGCAAACTCGAGAAACGATCAATAACCTTCAGTTCTCCAGCCGCTACTTTGAAGGCCAGCTCGATGACGCAGCCCACCGCCATGCGCACCGCGCCGGAGGAATGCATCTCATTCCACACCGTATCACTGTCCACCTGAAACAAACAAACAAAAACGTTCCCCAAAAGAGTTTCTTATCCGTCACACGTCATCGCGGAACCAAATTCTATATGTGCCCGCCATGCAGTGAAGCCATAAACCAAACAGCTCGGTGTAGCTCAGGGGTCACCAACGTGGTGCCCGCGGGCAACCATGGAGGACCTCATGAGTCGCCCGCGGGCCTGTTCTAAAAACAGCTCATAATAGTGAAAGTTACCAATGAATTGCATTTT
>JAOUQU010000010.1:2000611-2012333 GCA_028566735.1 Ammoglanis amapaensis
TGTGTGTGTGTGTGTGTGTGTTTGTGTGTGTGTGTGTGTGTGTGTGTGTGTGTGTGTGTGTGTGTGTGTGTGTGTGTTAGAGAGAGAGAAACTGGAGACTGTGTTTCACCAGTTTTGAGACTTATTTTCCTTATTTTCACTCAACACAAAAAATAATTTGTCTTTGTGCAATAATAACTCCCATCTGCTGTGTAAAAGTGTAATTTTAATAGATTTGAGCTCTACCATGAACACTAAGGTTTATATGCTTGAATGAGGTTTGGAGAAACATTATAATAGGAGTATAAACTCTATTCGAATGCCTTATTCATTCAAATGTCCAAGCTCACATTTACACTTGTCTTATGGAATTATTTCTTTTACATGTGGAAAGAAATTAAAACACGCTGACAGAAAGTAAATAAAGTCAAATGTGTTACACCAGGTTTACTAAAGCTTCAGAATCTCACTACTAACTTGTTCTAACAAAATACACGCAATGCTTCAGTCTAATCTGTATCATTTAATATACAGGGAAGACATGAGGCTCCATTAGGCTGTAATCAGAGTAATGAAAGCATCGTACTTCTGGGCGGCAGGTAGTTTTAGGGATGAAGCCTAACTCTGGGGTTACCATGGGAACAGGCTGCAATTAGAGCACATCAGACAGTGTGGATTCTGTGATGACTTCAAGTACACTATTCACTTGAGACCTTACACTTGTAAAACTAAACAACAGACTAGCACGCTCTTACTTATAAAGCACTAATAAAACCTTTAAAGTGGTTCGATTTTAGATAGTTGTTTAAAATTAAATTTAATTAATTTATATACTTAAGATTTTGAAGAGTTTGTAACATATAAAAGCATTAATTAGTACAACAGTACAAGATCAGCAACATAGCTCAATTCTGAAGTTAAAACAGAACAATTTTCTGTATTTTAACACAAAATCAATGTGGTATCTGGGCTCCCCATCACATAAAAATGCATCTTTGTCTCAGTCTTGTCTCTTACTTGGGACAATTTTTATTTTCTTTAGTTCAGGGACATGTACTTAATGGCACTTTTTTAAAAAAGCTGCCCATTCTACTGTGATTTGAAATTGTTTACACAACACTTGCTTTCTGTACATTTATAGTTGGATCACTTATCACCATCAAAATTATCAGAGAAATAAAAAAACATTCTTTAATGTAACTTTCACGTTTTGAGACCATTTAAATATAAAGAAAGCAAGAATTTATTTACTTAGCTTTTTAAAAATATTTAAATGTCAAATATCAAATGATAAATACAAATAAAATTTGATTAAAACTGCTAACATTAAACATTTTATGTACGTTTATATTTATGGAAGAATCAAGAACACGTTTACACCATGAAAGGTGTTATTCATAGTGTAAATATGTTGTAATCCTTACAAAGGATAATAAGTACTAGCTACAAATTTCTTAAACTGTTTGCACTATTATAACTAAATTAAACAGTGTTGAAATCTTATTTTATGAGTTAGTACTTAAGTTAAAATAAATATAAATCGCTCAACGAATTGTGTGAACGAACTTTGCAGTACTCTCTAATTTCCAGTAGAGAGCAGCAAAGACCCTTTATTAATTTCTAATGATCTTATGATATCAAATTCAAAATTGAAATTCTTACTAATTTGTTTAGTTGTTTTTTTTAAAATTAGTTTCGTTGTGACCTTCTGTATTCTATGTTTTTGCAGACAGGTAAGCAAGCGAATACATTTTACAGACAAAACAATTCACCCGGTCCACAATCCACAACAACTGATGTGCTGATGTGCTGTCTTCAGACTAATCCAACACGAGTCACTTAAAATACTAAATTATAATATCATATTATAAAAATAATATCCAATTATTTACAGTCATTATGTACAGTCAGATTCGTGTGTTTGTGCGTGTGTGTGTGTGTGTGTGTGTGTGTGCGTGCGTGCGTGCGTGCGTGCGTGCGTGCGTGCGTGCGTGTGTTTATTTTGCTTCTGTAGATTTCAACTGACTTTAAATAGGTAAGTCATATTTATTATATATTAATAAATAAATTATTATTATTGGATATTATTATTTAGTCTAAAACATGGGTGTTTCTATTATCTATTTATCTTCAAGGATGTTAAATACGCAGGAACTCCACCAAGGTCTATATTGAAGCTACAGCTCTCCATCTAGAATCAGCTCTGGTATAAACATACAGTAAAACATCGCATTCATTGATTTCAAATTGACCAATCATCGACAGAGACATCTTCACTTTTAATCAACCTCTGGACACACTTTTGTGCCTCGGAGGCTACAGGTCACCATGGAAACAGCCAAGATGCTGAGCACAAGAGGAGATAGAGACAGAACTGGAGCCAGAGAAAGAAAAGTGTCTAAAAGTCACTCGTAGATTATAGTCAGGGTTTAGACCTTCTTTACCTTCTTATCTTATAGCTGTACCAGCATAATCATCATTATTGCCCCCCCCCCCCTCTCTCTCTCTGTTTCTTTCTCCTTTTCTATCTCTCTCACTATTTTTCTGTGTGAAAGGACCAACTGGGGTGTGTGTTTTATTCTTTGAGGCCCTCCTGCACGTGTCACCTATTGAATCCCACAAAGCCTTTCACTGATGGGAGGTTCGGTCCTACAGCCAAGGGGCCTCAGCATCCGCCTTTTAACTCATTCATTCACTCACTATCTCACTCACACTGACTTGATTTCCTACATGCCTTGACCATCTAAGAAATGGAAGGTAAATGTGTAAGGTATGCTTAAGGAGTAAATTTGTTCCTTATATTTAGAGTTATATACTTACACACGAATTCACATTAAATTAAGTGGAACAGAAATGAAAGCTGTGTTCACAAGACAAAGATTAAATGGTGTTGATATAAATCATATTACCACTTATGATGTCAGAATGAATACATGAATATTTGGAAGGTACCATTACCTAAAGCCAAACACTTCTAATCGATTTGACCATGTTACTGGAATAACTGGATCATTTAGTAATGCAGTGTGTTATTAAATCTAGTCGATATTTATGCAGCATTGTGAAAGACTCTTAAAGGAAGAATAATAAAGTCTGAAACAAGCCCATGTCGTGTTCGGAATTGATCTGGCGAGAGGAAATCAATGAACACACCGAGTTAATTATGAGAAATCAATTAAATAGGAAGAATAATGGGAGGTTTAAACCAGGAAATATACTGATAGTTCAACTTAATGGTTCATATTTGTGATTCTATTAAACCATTAACTGTGCGTGATCATTGGTTTAGTAAAAGCTTTATTCGATTTAACGCGTCACCTATTGATCCAAATAACATGTAGTTTGTCAACACAGTTTAACAGCACATTTATTTTACTGTTTTTTTTGTATTGCTTTAATTTTGCTTTAAATTAATGCATTATTGAGTCTGGACGCCAAGCAGGTGCACATCTGGAAATAAAGGTGAATAATAACAATAATAATAATGATAAATAACTTTATTTGCTCCCTCTAACGATATATCAATAATATTTTCATTTCTTATTCTTTAACATTATTTGTCACTTTATCAATACTGTTACGTTTTAATTCCTAAATGTTTTTATTGTCAACTTGTATAACCTTTATTGTTTATTTTAAATACTACAACGTATAACTGTTATTGCTGTGTAGAAAGTAAACTAAAATCAAATATAAAAATATACATTTATTTATGAATTTATAACCCGACTTTTTTAAAGATTGTATTTATTAATTACGTTAATAATAGAAATAGGCTAATGCTAGAATTAGAAAATGCAAGAATTAAAAATTGTTAAGAGCTGATCAATTAAAATCTCCATCAAAGCTTATCAGTACAGAATAAAGGTGCAAATTGCCGACAGAAAACACTTGATCAATTTTACATACTTAAATAATACAATAAATAAGTCATAAAATATGGAAAACCCGCAATATTGCAATTTAAAAAGACGAACGCAAAAATATTAATAAATGTTGAATTCTGAATGCAAACGGTGTAAATAAGACAATAATAAGCAACATAAGTGGTTTTTATTACTGTTATTATTTGTGTTTCTAATTAATAAAATTACCAAAAACAATTGTAACATCGATTATAAAAGATTACAATATATAAACCTTTTTTTTTCTTTGGTCACAATGCATTTCAAGTGTTTCATTTCTGTTTTCAGTGTGTGGTCATTTAAATAGAAAAAATGTATATCAGCTATTTATTCATGCAAATTTAGAATTGTAATAAAAAAAATAAAACTCCGTAAAATATCCTAAATGTAAAATAAATGCTAAAAAGTAATTTTGATTAAAATACATGAATAAGATTTCATACATTTACTGATGATAGTCGAATTATGTCAAGGCATTAATAAGCCTTAATATAACAAACAATACATGTTGCTTTTAAATCAGAATTTACGTTTACACATCGAATAATTAATACTAAACAAACGATTTAAATATTTTACTTTCTAAACAGCAAGTATTAATTATACACAAGTATTCTAGTTACATTTACATTAGTCGGTTATACATAATCATTACATTTAATTCATGACAGTTTAAAACTTAATTGATTATTGATCACGATTTTGTTTGTAAATATAAATAGATTTAATAATACACGTGTTTGTTGTTGTCGTTTTTTCTTCCTTGTAAAATGTTTAGACCTTGTGAAGACTTCTTTTAATCAACGTCCGTCTTTAGTATTGTTAGTAGCCTGTAGTATTTAATATTGTTAGTTTAGTACTTCCTGTTATTAGTATATCATGTAGTATCGTTGGTGTGGCATTTTAGTATTTAGTGTTGTTAATCTAGTATTTAGTATTGTCACTTGTATTGTTTGTATTTATATTTATATTGTAGTATTTATTATCGTCAGTACAATATTCAGTAGCGTTAGTATAGTATTTAGTATTGTTTGTAGAGTATTTTTTAGAGTATTGTTATATTTCCCGGTATTTTCGGGTCAATTAAAAGGTGACACGGAAACTAAATATAGAAGTATTGATCGTGTGTGTGTGTGTGTGTGTGTGTGTGTGTGTGTGTGTGTGTGTGTGTGTGTGTGTGTGTGTGTCCTGAAGACACTACAGAGTCGTTGACCATGACCCCAGTCTTAACAAAATGTCAGACGTTTCTGAAAATATATTCTGCATACAATTTTCACACAATTATTTTTGTCATTTCTTTGCTTTTTTAAGAAGAACATAAATGAATCATTTACAGACAGATTTATTACTTTCACAATACTTACAAAATTAAAGCAGGGTATATTGCCTGGGTAGTAAGCTAAGGTCATTGGAAAGCAGACTGGCGATCAAGGCAAAGGATCAAAGGTCAATTCCATGCCAGACAACTGACCTCATTCGTCTGTGGCTGATTTCTGTGGCCATGTGGTCAAACTGGATAAGTGGGGGGTTGGAAGAAACCTAGAGATGCTGTAGCTGACATCCTACTGCTAAAGTGGATTAGTTCTGCTGGCACCATTATTTGGAAAATGGTAAAATCTAGAAAGTACTGTGAAATCATCAGAACCGTCTCTTGTCCACAAGTTCCAGGGGTTCAAAACTGTAAGCTTTTATCATTAGTGTGGTTGGAACTAGGTTAATAGTTTGAATCAATAGTCCAATAGTTTATTTCTCAACATTTAAACATTTGCTTTCTATAATTCATAAGAGAAATCTGTGTCAACGGCAAGCATTTTATAATACCTGAGCATCTTTGACTTTTGGTTCGAGAAGCTGCATCAAACCTGCACTGCACTATATTAAACATCAAATGTTTCTGAGTGGAAAAAAAATTCAGCTTAACATATATACATTTAAATCCCAGTTGTTACTAGCATTTAATTAGACTAATATCTGAGGGTGGTGTATAGTGTCTGTAAAGACTCCATTAATAATCCTGAAGTATTTCTTTTTGTGTGAAAAAATATTAGCTACAAGTAAAGGTTTCAGATTGTGGATGCTGGACTTGTAATTCAATGTAAAGCATTATCAAGGGCAAAATATAATAGTTGTTCATTAACAATTAACATTAAACGCTGCATTTGTGCACTATAGCTTAATTAACTGACACATCATTTGGACTACATTTATTTTAAAGATTGCGGAAAGTTTTTAATTCTTCAAGTTATTTATCAACAGTTATGCATGAACCATTTTCTCTTATTATTAGCAGTTAATAAATAAGGCGTCAGAAAAAAGTCATAGTAAAACAGCTTGAGATAAGTGAATAAAATAGTAAAGTTATTCTTATTTATTACCTCTGCTATTTGCAATTTTCTTTTCTTCTCCATACATTAACTTCTTAGTATTTTATCTTATCCTTTTCCTTAACTTAATCCTTTCCCACTCTACTGCACGTTTTCTAATCCCAAATATCTGAGCCCTTCCACTACAGGCTTTGTAGACATAATACAATATCCTTTGTAACTCCTATTTTTCCCCTTTTTTCCTTTCTTTCCTCTTGTGTTATCACTCTGTTACACTCCCCATGCTTGTCCTCTCATATCAGATGAATTGCATCTTTTTTATTTGTATATCTTATATGCGTTGTATTGTTTTCTTTACTTTTTGATTAGTCATTTTTACTGATTCGAGTTTTTAATAACTTCAATCATAATAAACCTTACACCAATGACATGTGCAATTCTCTGCCTTCAGAGGACCAGTGAAGGATTTAGATGTCCAATAAAAGATATAGATACCTACATATAATGTAAAAGCACATGTTAAAATACTAAGTTCTTTGTTTTATTTAATACTTTGGATTGGATTCTGTGAAAGTGAATATAATAAAGATAATTGATTTCTCTGTTACACATAAACCACCTATTTTGACTACCCAGTTAAAACTATTGAGAATAAAGAAAGATTGCTTTCAAGACACATTGAGTGTCTCCAATTGATTTGGCAGGTTCGTATAGCTTTCATTACCAGTATGGAAGTTTCTACCTGAAGGCAAATTACTTGACAGCCATTGACTGATTTATTTCAAAAATGTACAACACACTGCTTGTATGTGCATTTAGTACAGATCCTGTGAGGGTATGCAAGTCCGAGAACATGTGGGCAGATATGTTGGCTGTGCCAAGTGTCATATCAATAGGTTAATGGCCATTTTGTCACATTCAGTAAGTCACTGATTAGTTTCCACTTCACTAATCCACACCGACCAGAAGTTATAGACTTTCCGCCATTGATTTTTTCCTGCTTGCCATGGGGAGACGAGACAAAGGTAGAGGTCAGGTGGGACAGGGTTCAGTTATTGATTGACCCCAGTTCGACCCCATCCACATGATTCTAACCTAACCTGCTTCAATTTTGTATTTTCTGCTGTAGCAGGAAACAATATTCACTCGAGATTATTGGTCTGATGGTCCCGGTTGGGATTCATGTGATGTTATTTTGTCAAAATGTATTGATATTAGAAGTGAATTTAACAGTCACCGTTAACAGTCAGATTCACCCTTCTTGGAGTGCCTTTTTATTTGGCCATTTGAAAGAACCTTTTAGCCAGCACACATAAACACACACTTTGTAGCCATCTTTATTTGTTTAGTCACCACTGAGTATCCAATGATGAACTACTGCTTTTGCTGTTGTGCATTATGGAGGCACTCAACTTGTGATCTTAAAGCTTTCACTCTGTTCATATGTTCGACTTTATTCTTCTTTTTTGACCTTTTACCTTACTTATAAATACATCACATCACAGTTCTTTTATTCTACTTTTTATCCTTGTCAAAATTTCCCTTCATTTTCTTTTCTCCTATCAATCTTCTTTCTCAGTTCAGTGTGTCAGCTTTATCCTCTTTATCTTTTCTTTTTCTTCAAATCTGGATTTGAACTGTCTCACCTTCTTTCCTCTGTCCTTTCTGTTTTGTTGGTCCCTCTCTTTCTCACTGTGCAAGAATGAGAGGAGGTTGTTAAACATTTTTTTTCTCTCTTAATTGTTTTGACTTGTGCCATTGGCATCCCGATTAGAGCCCATTGATTTCCTAGTGCTAAGTGCATTGATTTCTACATTTCTTATTGATCTTGGTTCTAAATCTACCCACACATGGTCTCCGTGCACACTGAGAGACAGAGAGAGACCCAGAGAACTAAGGAATCTCCTATGGGTATTAAGTTAAACTTGTATAGATCGGTCAACAGTAGATAAATAAATGGTAATGGACACCTCAGCTTATGAACAAAGGTTATATGATGAAATGTTTAATTTTATAGGCGTATATCAGTTATTACATTTCATGAATGGCCGAGACAAACTAAACTCTTACACTCTGGCTTTCAGGGCAGATGTAGCTTTGTGGTTAATATTCTGAATTAATATTCAGAAAGTCAACAGTTCAGGTTCCACCAATACCAACTTACAACTGTGACTGTAAATACTTTCATTATATTGAATTTGCCATTTAAAAACTGCTTGTTGGTGGGAGCTTTATACCACATGGAAGCAATTAGGTGGTTTTAAAGCAAATAATGAGCTTCAGTTTGTCTGTATTGCTGGGTCAGCTGGGTCATCTTCTTTGTGACTCTTTATCGTGTCCAAGGCTGACGTTATCTGACCAGTCAAGCACATTCATATGGCGGTTAGTAGATTGTTTAGTAGTAGTTTTGCAACTGTGGGCTAGTGCTGTAAAAGGAAATTGGCATCTCTAGAATGTGCTCTAAAATTGTCTGGTAAATAACCGAACTTACTTACTATATATACAGAGGACAAACACCACCAGCAGATGACGAGCCCAACCAATCACAAACTGTGGAAAGTAAACACTGGCATCAAACATCTTGAAACAGAACTTTTCTTCCAGATAAAATACTAAATTTACTTCTGTGTGAGGCATATTTGGACCACTATAGATATTCCATAGCTCCTTAAATAACTGTAATTCAGGAGTGTCTTGATATTGGTAATGTTGCAGGTGTCGCCCTTTTGATGCACATATCCCTTCCTTGTGGAGTTCTTTAGATTATATTTCTTGACAAACCTACCTGTTGTACAATGTTGTCCATATTATTTTCCAACTCCAGTCAACTTTACAATAATTTGCATTGATATAGCACTTCTGTGGATGACCCTCTGGTCAGCCATCAGTTAGTTAGCAGTCTTCCCTATTATTATCAAGCGCTAATATAGATGGAGAAACACAGTACTTATACAGTTTGAAAACCCGTTTACTTAAATATTCAAGATCCTGGATTTCTCATTTTCAAGTCATATTGAACAGCACTGATATAAAAAACTAAGTATCTCTGGATATGTATAATAAACATAACATTTAAGACAGCAACGATAAGTGATGTCCCAAACCGTGAACTTGCACATTTCAAGCACAATAAAAATCAGTGCACTGAAAATACCTGGATTGGGCACTTCAAACAGCCAAAGAAATACAGTGTGAACCAATGGACATTACACACACTAAACAGATGTCATTTTACCCACTTGACCAGTTACTAGCTGCCAGCACCGAACTAGAAGCAGAGGCAGCTGGTTTGTATAAATGCAAGTAGTAGTAATAGAGGGTAAACGAAAGCAAATACAAACAAATAAATCATCACATCAACAAAAGCTGATGGATATTTTGTCAAGCTAGAGAACCCAGATTAAGTGTAAATTAAATAGTTCATCACTTACCCTGAACTGCGCACTAAGACTCAATACAAACATGAGTTGCAGCATAAGTTAAAGAACCCCCGTGTAAATATTAAAATAATGTTAATGTATTTTCAATTTACAAACAGGATTTGGAGAGATGATGTCTTTTTTCTGTACATCTTAGATATATTATATTAGCTGCTTTAATGATCAAGTTTGTAACCGTTTGGAGTGTTACTGGTGGCAGGATATTTGTCAATGAGCTGAAGGTGATGAATAGAGGGCAATAAAAAGTCTGTGCAATAATTACTTCAGCTGGTCAAATACAGCCCTGATGTGGAATCAAGCACACAGCAACATAATGGATATGTCTGAGAGGTATGGATATGTATTAGTGGTATTGGCAGGGGTTAAGCTCCCTATTGACAATATGTCAGCACTGATCATTAGACCACAGACACAGACAGTCAATGCGTGACTTTATGTGTGGGAAAAGACAACAACATCAACATCCTTTTCCTTTATTTTTACATCCAGATGAAAGAAACATTAGACATAACGTCACATAAGAGTTTATTAAAAGCTTCTGATAATATGTTTAATTGTAAATTAGGCAGGTTTATAGTATACACGTGCTTGTGTGTGTGTGCTTCTTGTTACCGAGAGCGGGGGTAGTGATATAATTGTAAGCCGTTATTGATTGGGGCGCCTTGTTATTGATGAGAGAGAATTTAATTCAACCAACTCGTTTGTCAACATGACATTGCCATTTAACAATGAACTCTCTCTCTCTCTGTCTCACACACACGCACACGTACACATGTACACGCACACACTGAGACTTAACTATATTATTAAGCCACCATCAAGATCAGCACCAATAATTATTATTCATCTGTTTTACCACCGCCCCAGGCATGGTCAGGGTAGTGGTGAGTTTGATTAATTGAGCAAACAGTAGACACAAAAGTTTTGGTCAAATGTCTTTGGACCTGAAGAAGGAAACAAACACAGAGAGGGAAAAAGAAGATACATACAACACAAAAAAGGACTGTGACTGTCCAGCTATGGAGTCCAACCTATTTTAGTGCTGCCCCATTTCTTTTTTATTATTATTGTCATAGATGAATGCATTAATTATCAATCATCTGTGGTTCACTTATTGTCCCTGTCAATAGTAATGTTACTTATGTCTTTAATTGTTTTTTGTATATATATACATTGGTGTTGCAGTTTTGCATCACTTGTCCCAATCAATATTTTTGGAAAACAAAATAGCCCCTACCAATAATTGGGATTGGTATTGTCCCATACCAAAGCTGAGACCAAACCTATACGCTCCTGAGTGGGGCTACATCATCTGCATACAAAACATTTTCCTATTCATATTCTCATGCCTATATACTGTGTATATATTCTTAATTATAGATCAAGTGTCTAGTTTGCCCAGTCTTTTTTGCATGTACTGAGCTCCAGTGTTTTATAGCGTGGATGTCTTTCAGCATGGATATGACCTTTGATTAAATGATCAGCAACATTTGTGTGCCTCCTTATATATACATATATACTTAGTGCTTAATAATCACTTTTATTAATTGTAAATTCCAGTTAAATAAATATATGTTTAAATATGATTTTGTCACTCTGAACCAACTATTTGTTTTTGACTCATATTATGTGTAAAATAAATAAGCTTTTTTTAGACAAAATATAGACTTAAAGACTGATTTCGTGAAATTTAAACAGTTAATCAACTTTATTATATAGTCTGTATTTGCGGTATGGCATGTGCGTAGGAGTGTGTGTTAGGGAAGGTTGTATTGGGTCCAGTATTTAATCCACCTTTGCTTCTCTTTCTTTGCGATAGACGCACAAAACACACTATACAAGAAATAATTGCTTTTGTCTGAAAGAGTTTGAAGGGGTGGGTGGCCTTTCTGCCGAAGGGGGCTCGGGAAGGACAACTAGTCGCTTCTTGGTTTTCCTTTTTCTTTTCTCTTCTGTGCTGGACACGCGGATGGCATCTGTCAAATACAGAGGGAGGCTGTGTGTGTGTGTGTGTGTGTGTGTGTGTGTGTGTGTGTGTGTGTGTGTGTGTGTGTGTGTGTGCGTGCGTGTGTGT
>JAOUQU010000010.1:2029031-2041327 GCA_028566735.1 Ammoglanis amapaensis
TTAGGCTAATGAGATGGACCTCCCAACCCCACCCCCCACCCCCCAAACAACACATGCACATTTTCACTGAACACACGTTATGTTGTATCACAAGTTCTTTTTGGACACAATCTTTAATCAAAATAAGAAATGTAACTTTATTTAAATTATTAAATACCATTATTTATCCATACAAAATAGAGAACTATCACCAATGAATGAATGGATGAATACAACAAGAGAAACAAAAAAGTTATTAAAAGCTTAAAGACACAAACAGAAAACTGGTTATTTTTGAGAATCTTTACAATGGCATGTAACTGACTTAGTGTCACTAATAGTTCTAAGAATAATAACAAAGACAATAAATATATGTAAACTTTTTAGCATATCATGTCACCTTGTTGAACAGTGTATTACACATTTAAATATCACAGTTGAAGTAATTTTGTTTCTGATTTTATACAGTAATATGTAGAGTAAACGTCGGTGGTTAAAGAGGCCATTTTCAACTGAAGTGTGTTTACCAGTTGTCTATTCAGACACGCGTGCAGCCCCTCTCGCCGGCTTTTGTCTGGCTGGCCGGCTGGTGGGGGGTGGACAAATTGACCCCTAACCTTTGCCTTGACTCTACCCCTCCTCTTTCTGGTGCCCCTTCAATTCATATGCAAGCACCCATCACCCTTTCTCCTCTCTTTCACCTGCCCATGCTGTCTCAAGTTCAAGGCCTAAGCCAGGCTGCTCCATCCCAGGCCAAACAGATTATAAAGACTATTTATTTAAAAGATTATTTCTTATGCCTAAAATGCTTTATAAACCTTTTTATAATTATTAAAATTGATTATCCCGTAGAATGGACAACGTTGTGGATTGATGTAATGGCTAATAAAAAAATTCTCTTATTTTTAGTTTTATTTTTTAAATATTGATTACATAATTGTTAACAGTTTGTTGTTATATTTGTATATGAATTTCACAAATGTCATAAAATATGAGTTTTTAATGATAAAAAGACTAAAAGACGATATTTTAGTTTATAATACATTTTAGTATATCTGTAAATGCTTTTAAGGGCCTGGATCAATTTAAAGAAACAACACACACACACACACACACACACACACAAACACACACACACACACACACACACACACACACGGTCTGATTTCTGTAGTAAAAGCCCTTTTTTGCTCCTGCAATTTTGTCCATTTCTCGCACTCTCCATGCTTCTCTCTGCTTTTATATCAGATGGCCTTGAAAAGTACCATACAGATAATAACACATAAATTTGTGCTTCAGGGACCTCAAAGCTCATATTCCTTTACTTGATGCTAAGCCATAGCATTTTTCTTTAATGTGGACAAATTAATCGGATGTAATTTCTTCCTGCAGTTTTAATACGAGTATATTAATGATCATACATTTGCTTCTATAGGGAAGAGTTGAGTGGTTAAGATGTATTGATTTACACATTATCCTGGCATCATTTTTCACATCAAGAATTATTAAAATGCTCCTCAGTGTGACTGAGAGCGTTAAGAAGGGTAATCCATCTATGGTTTGCTTACATGGCTTTACTGGGAATTTGTTGCTGATTAAATGAGTTTGGTCACTCATGTTGTTGCTGCATGTAATGTGAATGATCGTCTTCCATTTAAAACATTTGAATGCCACACAGCTTACACGAAGATGGAGAAAAACTTTACAACCCAAGCACTTCTCGTCGTCTCCTCATAACAATCATAGTTTAAAGAGATATAGGTGTTATAGTCAAGTACTCGGAAATGAGGAATCATCCAAACACCATGCCAAACCCCCTTCTCCTTTTTCGTCCAGGCCCCATCCCCCTCTTCTTTATCCTACCCCCAGGAAAGAACGAGGGAGGAGATAGAGAGTGAACAGAGGGATGGGTAAGGAAGAAAATCAGGGTGGATAAAGGAGGTGTGTTGGGGGGGGGGCACAGAAAGCATTAAAATTCATGGCCTTTTTATTTTGCTCACTGAAAATCAATACTGTCTACTATAGATGAGGTGAACAGTGGACAACGGCGGTTGCAGGTCGAGGATGGGGTGATGGAGGGGCGTGGGGAGAGAAACAGAGACTAAGGAGGTAAAAAAAATAGGCAGGATGGGGGTAGGAGGACAGGGGGGTTGTTGTTCATTAAGTGCAGTAGTAAGGGTTGGAGCATGGGGCTTTTGTCCAAAAGAAAGGCTGGTCGAAAAAGCCGGACCCTGAAAGAGCCATGTGTAAGCGGTCACTGTAAAAAAAAAACACACACATTGCCAGACTTGTTCAAAATTTAATTCTCAATATAAGAGTGTAATCACATAAGTAGTGTTGTCGGGTCGAAGCATGTTTTTTCTTGTTCATGTAAACTATTTAACACATATTACAGTAGCACTGCATGAGACCCACACACTCCTGCACTAGACACACGTGTACGTATGCTCACAACAGCACACACTTCACTATAAAGGTGCAGACAAATACACAAATGTGTGTGTGTGTGTGTGTGTGTGTGTGTACATACTACATATGTATTTGAGTCTAATGTCTTTGTGCACCTATAGGGTTTATACAGTTGGTTACTATGGGAATACGTATGAAGGGCTAGACTGGGTTTTTTTCTTACGTGGGCAAAGCATCATAAATTATTTAAGACGGCAGCATTGAAATGCAAAGGTTGAGGTGTAGATATGTGGAATGTATTGATGTTTTCGAATTTCATCACCTATTGGACATGGAGCCATAATGAGCCAAAATTATAATCAAAGGCATAATTTTAGATTTTAGATGCATATGTAATACCATTAGTCATTAATATAGAGTCAGTAATACTCTGCCAGAGGGGAACATTTGGGGCCCTCTATGCCCTTTGCATGTAGAACAATATAATATTCTACTTTTATTTATTCCACTTATCATTCGAAAGTGAACGTTGAAACAAAAACAAATCTAAGCAAATAAATGTTTCATGTCTGCATATTAAAGTTCCGTTGAAATGTGAACGGACAAATTAAAGGCGCCCCTTTGTCTTACTCTGCTGTACAGATCCCTGATTTCGTTTGTTTGCAATAAAGCTGATGCAACTTTGGGGTAACTGATTATTAGTTACTTGTAATTTAGGGTGCAGAGACTTATAAAATCGTCTTATGACATAAATGCAATAAATTAAAAATATATGTTTGTGAAATTTGAGTTGAAAGGCATTTTACAGCCCAGTAACCTTGTTTACTTACTGTGTTAGCCAGCACATTAGAAGAACAAATATGGCGTAATGATAAAAATGCACCTCTGTGGATAGTTTAGATGGTGAGGGGATTAAGCAGGCTCTGTACCTGCATTACAGTATTCGGTTGTAACGGTATTATGTGCAGCAATATTAGAGCACACAATTAAATAAATCTAATTGAGAATCTGATCTAATTTTGAGTTCTAGCGTTGAAGCTGTGATGCACACATCTACAAATGTTGGGATTCGTTTGCTGCCGTTTGGTGCATTTTGTTTTTATTTGTTTGCAGGATGAATGCACTTGAATAGATCACTGACCACTTTTAATTTAGAAGCAGTGGAGCATGTTTTTAAGCTTGTGTGATTGTATATGAGGTGTGTTACTGTGTGTCTTTGTGTGTGTGTGTGCTTATTGTTAGCATTCTTGACTTCCATGTTCCTTCAATGCAAATGTAATTTAAAACACACGAAACCACAATACAATAACGGTGCTTTAGGTATTCAGAAAGATGAAATAATCTGTATAATGTTACCCCATGTATTGTGTGTGTGTGTGTGTATGTGTGTGTAAGAACAAAAGACAACACAACACAAAAGTGCACAATAAATCATACCTGTACAATTTGTGGACAGAAGCTCGGAATACAGATAGAAATTGGAGTGCATTGCATGCTCTGCTCACAGGTGATGGTGTGTGTGTGCGTTTTCATGTGTGTGTGTGTGTGTGTGTGTGTGTGTGAATGAGTATCCTTTGAAGTGGAAATAGGCACCGACTGGCAGTAGGCCAGTGCATCAATAAAGCCAACTGGAGTTTGAGAGGCAGTGAAAGCCATTTAAGCTCTATTTCTCCGAGGCCTTCCAGCCTAGAAAAGAACCGCCGCCCAACACAAAACAAACACACACACACACACACACACACACACGCATATGCACACATCCATGTGGTCCAGTTACAACTTTACAGACTAATATTGTGTCTGCACATCAGTCTAAAGTGTCGTTGTACTTACTAGAGCACCCGTCAATTTTACTTTTTCTTATATCATCAATAATAATAATGTACACACACATACACACACACACCTCGGCCTTTAGCCGTCTGTCCCCTTAGCGACCGTTTCCAAGGTACCAATATATCTCAGGTTTGGCTGCAGACTTGCAACGTGAACCATAAATAATCCTACACTTGTATCATAAATCGAACCCTTCACATTTTGCTTGTTGCGTCTAATTTTTGGAAAAGTGATTTTTTACAAATTATTCATCACTGTCCTTTTACACACTTAGGAATTTAGTCTCCACATTTAACCCAATCCGTGCAGTGAAAGACTCGGTTACGCACACTAGTGAACGCGCACTAGGGGGCAGCAGCGAGCACACATGAACCGTGCCGTGAGCAGCTCAGGCCACGGCACACGGGGAGCAGATAGGAGTTAGGTTCCTTGCTCAAGGGCACTTAAGTGTTACCTGTCGACTCTCAGAATCAAACCTGGCAGTTTTCTGATCACATGCCCACTCTAACCATTAGGTTACGGCTGCCCTAAAGGTCAAAGATGCAGTGGGGTTGGGGTAATATGACATTTTAAATTAAATCAAAGTTTGTCACACACAGGTCAGGACTAGCAGTGAAATGCTGAGTGAAATAAAAAGTACAGTGCTCCAAAGTACATTTGCATTGCTCCATAAATCAGTTTCTTTGTCTTAATTAAGTACTTCAGAATTACCCAGGATTTACTACTCTTACCCAAGTTCCAGCAGTCTCTTTCTCTCCTCCCTCGCTCCATCTCTTTTCACTTCTCCCTCTCTATTGATCTAGTCATAGTTTTCTGTCTTCACTGCGCTGGCTGGCTGGCGTTAATCAATACAGATAATTGTCTGCCTTCTCCCGATGCCAAACAGTCTGTGTGTTTTTTTCTCTTCCTGAATGAATCCAGGTCTTCCCCCACCGAGCACACACACATGCACACAACCCCACCCGTCCGGGATTCCCTCCATTAATGACACGAGATAACCTGCTTTCCTTACAGATTTTTCCCTCCCCTTTTCAACTCCTCTGCCCTCTCTGTGCATCGATTGCCGTGAGATATCGGCCCGCGTGCCCTTCTCGCTCGGTGTAAACACAGCATGCACGTGGCGCAGACACTGCACACACACTCGTGCATAAACAAATATGCCAGTAGGAGCGTGGTCACGCTGCACCATGTCTCGATCTCCGTGTGTGCTCTGGTGATTATACTAAGCGGCCTAAGCTATATTTTTTATTCCACATCTTTAAACGTTTCATATTTCCAGATATAAGTTCATATATTTTACCTCACTCGATCTCGTAAATTAAAGGTGTATTGTGTATTGACTTTTTAGCTTATAACGTTTATTTTCTTTATCTAAAATACAATCTTTATATGATGGAGAAGTTATAAATATTAATAGCAAATACCAAGTGTCCCAGGTTATGCTGAAAAAAAAAAATCAAGTGCAGATAAGAAAAAGTTAGTACGGTACATTAAGCCACTGATAATGCTAGAATGCTAGTCCTCCATTCATGAAACCCAGATTTAGGATTTCAGTGGTGCTGTCAGTTTGCCAGGCGTCTACACAGACATTTTCATTCTGCCCAAGTGTATTAGGGTGCTAAATGGGCGTTTGGTTTGGATGCTAGCACAATGTCTGTAACATTAGAATTATCAGGCAGGAAAGCACAATGAGGGAACCCAATACCAGCTTGTGAAAAAAAAGAAACTACAGATTGTACACATGTTGGAAGGGTGTGTGTGCTTCAGGTCTCTTTCAGCAGATTGAGGCTTGTACATGTGGCTTGGGAGATAAAGGGGGAAAACTGCCCTGAATGGGCAAACCAAGCTTAATCCATATATCCATCTAAAAGTCATCTATTTATTTTGTAATTGAGATATCCTCAATATAAGTATAATAAAAACGTATCCTAAAAAAATATCTGTTCATAAAATGTGTCTGGTATCAAAACAGATTTTAATACTCAATCATTTTCTTAACCACTAACCTTAACTAATGACAGTCTCGGGAGGTGCTGTAGCCTATCGCAATGGGTGCAAGGCAGACAAACATGGAGAGACGGGATACACTCGATTGGAGGGCACACACACATATACACACTCACCCATAGAGCAATTCTAAATCTCCATTTAACCGGACTGCATCTTCTGCAGCATCTTGCTTAGAAAATAGAGACAACTTTTCTGTACTTAAATATTCGAATCAAATTTTATAGGCATTGATTTATTCTAACTAAATTTCTCACGTCACTATTAGAGATCTGTTTTTTACTCATAGGTGATAGCAAATGTAATGTGTAATATAATATATACTGTGTAAATATATTATTAATAGATACTTTAATACATATCGATACTTGAAATCACTTGTGATTAATCACAGATCTGATCAAAAGCATTACACTGTTCCTACACATGCTTTTCTGTTTTGGTAAATTGGCATTAATTGAAACATCATTGATAATTTTTATCTTTATTGGTGTCTTGGTTTCTGATTTGTATGTGCCACCCTTTTAGCGATCTGGGACTCAGCTTTGCAGTGCTGGAGATTCGGCCATTTTATGTATCTTATTTTTTTTGCTGGTGCAATGAGAACGCAGCCTGATCCAATTTGTGCTGGTCACCGGTGTGAAATGGCGGTTGGCTAGGGGACTGGAGTTCTCCAAAGCCTCTTCGTCCTCTCTTACTTTCTCTCTTACCTCTCGTTCTCTCTCAGCCTTTCGCTCGTCCTGTCTCTTCCTCCTCACTTTTCCTGTGTTGCCACTCAGCAGACGCCTCACTATTCTGGCTTCCTCACGCACCCAACATGACCACAACCTTGCTATCAAGGAACCGCCGCAATGCAAATTTAAAACGTGATGTTTTGGTATAAAACAAAGAGAAGAAATTAAAATACACTTAAAGAAAGGATAGGAAGAACTTTTGTATTATTGTATTGTATTTTTGTATTATGTGGAATATTTAATAACCACCTTCAAATTAGTGCAAAGTATAATTATTATAATTAAATTAGGGGTGCTCGAATTGAAATGTAAATGCTAAAGAGAGATTGACACAAGTTTTTTCGTGTCATTTAATATGTAAATATAAGTGGCACCAAGGCTTTCAGAATGGCAGTGGCTAGATGAAATCTATCTTTTCTCAAAACTGAAGTTGGAAGTGTTATGAACTTATTTCCGATTTGCAATGTGATCTAAAATATAGATTAGTCCAATTTTGTACAAGGGTGATTATGATTTATGAAAATGGCAAAAGGCTGGTATATTACACCCCAGGGAAATGGGTAAAAAAGAACCTTGCCCAGAGGCTGCAGAGGGCAGGGGACTCTTCATCCATCCATCCCTACATTTCCTCCATTTTCCTTTTCCCTGTGACCCTCAGGGAAGCTGTAAAGCGGCATTCCTTATTCCTAATCGCCAGCTCCATTGCCCAGCTCATCTTCTCACTTTGTCACCTTTAGCACTACCATGTTTCAGAAATATGGCCGGCCTGTCTATAAATACTACAATTTTCATTCGACTCCCTTTTATTGGACCCCGTTGAAACATTCACACTGTGCTGCTATTAAATTTGTTTTACAAAATATAGCTGTTTACATGTTGGAGCATGTTTACAGATTGGGGCAATGCTAGTAAGATGAAGAGCCTGCACGCAGTGTAAGTGGTCATTGCTTTAAAAAAAAACCTCCTAAACAGATGGATGGATGCATATTTGAATCCCAGAGTAGATACGAACCAGCAAGTGAAAACGGGGAAGAAGGAGGGAAGGGGGGGGGGGGGTACAGACGGCATTGCAAAAGAGCTTCCAATGTTGGTAGGTCTGTGCTGCCTGTGTGAGGGGCCCCGATCGATACCAACTCGGAGCAATAAAGCTTTCTCCTGTCATCTCCACAGAATACAAAGCAGAACGGGGAAGAGGGAGGGAGGGATGGTGGGGTGGTGGGTGTAAGAAAGGGGTGAAAAGCTCTTCCGCCAGCAAGACAAATTTCCTAAACCCCTCACCCACACCCCTTCTCCTCAACCTCTTACACCTCCCAAATTTTACAATTCTTGTTTTTTTTGTTTTTTTTTTTTTAGCACTTTTTGCTTTACCTTTCTACAGACTATGTCTTATTTAACTTTCTTACACCTGAAGTCTATTATTCATAGCGTTTGAATATATAAGTGTAATTATTTACACTTATACATTGTTGAAAGACTGGGAATGAACAAGTAAAAGATTCAGGTTCGAATAAAACCAAGAACCAAAGAGGGCTTTAGGTGATGGACCTAGAGGATGGGGGAAGGGAGGAATGCCAGAGAGGTCAGAGATGGGGGAAAAATGGAAGATGTGGCGGGGAGAATATTTAAGGTCAGAATAGGAAGAGTTTGGCTCTAATGAGGAGACAATTTAGGTCTTTCGATGTCAATCGATGAAGTCTAATGGCCTGATGAGATACATCACAATGCTTAGGTGGGTTTTGGACACTGTCATGGAAACACACTGTCCTATAATGGGATTTTGAGACCGTCGTATTGTTTATGACCCTTTGTCCATCGGACATACGAGCCACTTCGATACAAGACACAATTCTTCGTTTTCGGGTTAGAGTTGAATTGTTAGCTGAAAGTTAATATGGTGTGTATTAAAGTATAAAGAATAGAGACAGACCTTTTTATACTTCTCATTCTTTTGGGCCCTCCTTTACTCTCCGCTTACCCTTTACACCAAGGCAGCTGCGTAAGTCTTTGTTGCTGTCGTTCCTTTCCTATATTCTACAATCACTCTTTTTTTCCCCCTGTTCATTCTGTTCTCGCTTTCCTATCTTCTCCATCCCTGTCCATTATTCCCGCTCCCTTTCCTCAGCGTGGCTTTATCTTTGCCTCGCACGGTCTTCGTACTCTTTTCATCTACTTTCCAGTTCCTTCCTACATCACGTAAAAGGCCACATGCAGCAAGGATGGAGGGATGTGTGTACGCTTAGATGAATTAAGGTATTGAGAGTTGCCCTGGCTTGCTGTTTCATGCGTTCCCCAGGGAGGTTTGTAATAATGGTAGCCAATGCCTGGAGGGGGGAGGGGTGGAGCGATTATTGTCTTGTAGGGAGTCAGAAGTATCGATCGGCCCAGAAATATGTGGTGCGAGAAAGAGCTACTGTATCGGATATAATATACACTCTCGAGACGTGCGAAGAACGCGAGTGCTCGTGCACAAACACACACGCACACGCACACACACTTATACACTCATGTTCAAACACAGAATGCCCGTGGAGACCGCCTCGCACTAGCACAGGTGCAAACACTCCCCACGTAAAGCACACAGCTTGAAAAATACATGTATAAACATGTTGACAACTATGGGCGCACACACACAGTGTTTAATACACACCATTAAACTTTATAAATACAAATAACAGAAATGACATTTTATATAACTAGATTAAAGATAATCATGCTTTTATTGTCATGCTTGTTAGAAACATACTGTTTTATTTTGAGATGCATTTGTAAAAATTATATTAAAAGTTCAAGCATTAGAACTTGTAAGAAGATGCTCAGAACTCATAGGAACTTGCTCGGCCTTTGGTTGATTGGACTACCTCATGCATGCCCAAACACACACACATACACACTCATACACCTTTCACTGCTGTTGCCTAGCAACGGGAGTTGCAACTGCCCTATTGGAAAGCTTATTGTCCGGTGATGTCATGACCACTACTGACCAGAGAGAGAAAAGCAAGAAAGACAGAATGTCAGCCTGAAAAAATAGGACGGAGATAGTTTCTTAAAGATTAAAATGGATATTTTATGAATGTCTAAACTGGCCACTACACCGAGCAATACAGCAAAAGGAAAACTAAATACAGTTTATGTGAAAATGTCAAATTTGAGCACGATAGAAAAAAAGTTCAAAGAAATATTACGTCAGAGGAAAAAAAATTTACATTTCATTTGGAAACTGGATGATGGAAAATTGATGAAGTGATTACAGAGTAGTTTTAAATGTTATAATATGTATGCATAATATAATTTTTGGTACAATTCTCTCTCTCTCTATTTTACCCTTCAGTCGACTTCGACCCTGGGTTACTCTGTGGACCGTAACAGATTCCCAGAGTATCTCGGCAATTACATTTTACGGGGTAGGTTGCCAGGTCTTTCCTCAACCCTGTATCTCTACAGGGATCTTGTGTGTGACTACGGGACAATTTACACATTTCCGATCAACCTAGTGCATGTTTTTGGACTGTGGGAAGAAACCGGAGTACCCGGAGAAAACCTGACACGGGGAGAACATGCAAACTCCGCACAGAAAGTCCCCAGCCCGCCCCGAGGGATCGAACCCGGGACTTCTCGCTGCGAGGCGACAGTGCTGAACCACTCAGCCATCGTGCCCCCCACGTTATTAAATATAGTGATGGACAATTTCTTTTAAATAATCATCGTTACTTTTTTAAATGGAATTCAAGACGATACGCGAACATCTCATAAGGAGATCGGAAAAAGCACAAGTGTGAGAGATGAGTCCCGGATCGAAGGGCAGATCAGAAAACCCCAAATATAGAAGAAGAACAGAAGATAAAGACTGTATGATGTATGAAGAAAGAATGATGCCCGGGAGCTGGTCTCAATGGCTAGTCGGGCGTCTCAATGGCTGTTATTGTGTAATGAATTACTGACGGACGCGTCTACTACCCAGCAGGCCTCGGCTCTTAAAGAACACCGTAAATGCACATAAGAAACCGAACCGAACAAGCTGATAAGAATCCAATTTTTTTTGTGTGTGTTCAGTAGTGCTGTGAAACACCGGAGTTGTCATTTATTTCAGCTTTTGCAAACGGTATAGATGAGATATTGCCGCTAACGGTACGAGATAGTAACCATGGGAGCGTGTGTGGAGCACGCGGTGAGATATCTATGGAGTAGAGCTTGGCACTGAAAGAATTTTAAATTCTGTTGTAAAATTTTTTATAGCTTTTATGGGTGCTTATTATACACCCAGTCACCGCGGCTCTTTTACTGAATGATGGCGGAGCCGTGAAATCGCTAAGGACCGCTGAGATATGGAGCGACGGCGGGAAAAAAAAAAAGAAAGAATAAAAAATACGGCACTTTGCTTTCTCCTATAAAATTGATAGAGCCAATGAGGATGGTCAGCTAGAGATTTACAGGCAAATTGTAAAAATGTAATAAAGTCTAGCGCCAGCTCGGCTAACAGTACAAGTCCTGACAGCACCAACAAATTGGCTTTTAGCTGCCAGGCTGGAAAGGAGCAGGTACGATTCCACCGCGTCATAGAAATACTTCATATCCAATGACTTTAGACTTAACTCTTCAGGTATCAAAGACCTTGGGGATATCTTACGTAATGAATCAGTCTTAATGGTACAGATTTATAGCATTAGCATAACATTTACGTTTGGCCGCCAGTATCCAAATCCATCTTGCGAGGCTTTATTTATTATTCTAAGTATTATTAAAAGTAAACGATTCATCGGCCTCCATGAATCAGTTTCTTCTGAGGTCTCCATGACCTTCACGTTCAATCTAGAGACGAACTAAACAAACGAAAGCTTACGGAGTGTCCGGTCATGTCCAGCTTCAAAGTAAATCAGATGTTAGTCCAAGATATTAGTACTAAGCTGCTCGAAGGATTTAAGGATTTAAATATCAGTACTAAAGTGTTCTGAGAACCGAAACGAAATATTAGTACGGCGATGCTCTAAGGTGAAAGATATTGAAGTATCATTTGTACTATAAGGAGAGAATGTAAATGAGTACTTATATACTCTGAGGATGGAATTTAAGACACTCAGAGGAAAGAGTTTTAATACTAGTACTATGACTGAGAGGATGCAAATATTAGTACAACATTAAGATGATATCAGGAGAGCATTTAAATGTTAATTCTAAACTTTTCTTTTCTATAAGTACCAATTTGCTATAAAGAGGGAAATTAAATATTAAGATTTTAAATAATAGATATAGAATAGACCGACCGACCGACCGACCGACCGACCGACCGACCGACCGACCGACCGACCGACCGACCGACCGACCGACCTACCT
>JAOUQU010000010.1:2043921-2055261 GCA_028566735.1 Ammoglanis amapaensis
TTCCAGACAAGTTGGGATATGCGAAGAGAAACATTTCATTGTACTGTACATCTGTATATGTGTAATGACAAATTAAAAGCAATTTGTAGAGAACTGGACTTGCCATCGGGAGGTTGCCTGGTCGCTTTTTAGAGCTGACAGGTCACCAACGAAGAATTAAAATGTAATTAATGTGTAATTACTGTACAGGTGACGGATATAGAAGTTAAATACGCAGTGTAATAACATTGTTGCAAGTTACCTAATTAATGACTTAATATTTGATTGCAGTTCTTTACACTGACAAAATATCGATTGTCAGATTTTTTTTCACATAATGAACTTTATGCTTTTATTTGCTTTTTTTTAAATCTCCTATTAATAAAAAAAAATCATTAACGCGACTCACATTATATTGTGCAGTTGCCTTAGCTTCTTGATTGTCAATGGCCACTATTAAACCGATCGAAGTCTTTTCCCTTCCGCTTTGTAGGTAAAATGGCATCCGTTTAGAGCACGTGTTTCACACTGACTTATTTGGTGTACTTTGAGTTCGGAGTTTTATTGTGATGCACTAAGTGCTCAAAGTGTGCACGTGTGCGGTTTGGGATACACCTTTGAATTTATTACTAGATTGCATGGGCCTTTTGCCTCATGTAAATTCATTAAAATGGCAAAGCCCCTAATTCTGTTTCCAAGGGCACCATGCAGTGTCTTTGCCATAAGACACCAGTTGTCAAACATGCTGGGATCGGTAGAAGATTTTGATAGAAATGGAACTGCATTGCATATTCACGCAATTCATGAAGATATGTACATACAAATTAAACTAAGTAATAGTATTATCATTATTTAAGAACCTGTTCAGTTAGATCATCCTGTGTGAACACAGTAACATTATTGCACAAACAGTCCATTAGTGAAGGTTAGAGATGTAATGATGTAATTATAATGCTATTCATTATTTGCTGCACTCTTGCAAACAAAATGAACATATAGTCAGTGTGCAGTAAAACATGTCATTTAAATTATTTTTGCTTTAAGGCCTCCAGAGTGGGAGGGGTGCGAGAATTCCTCAAATACATGCAGAAAGTCAAAAATATATATATATTTTCTTCTGCGAATAATTAAACTATTTAAAATGTTCATATTTCAGCATTTTAAATTGTTTCGTGTAACAAGTCTGGGTGTAACAACACAGTATACTGCAATGCGATTGCACATTCATTTTGAGTGTCTGATCGTTAAATTAGGATAAGCTAGGATTGATTATATTTACTATTAAGTATGTCTCAAATGAGCTTTACGGAATCCAGGACCAACTGACTAAAATCTCCCATTGAATCAACAGATTTGTCATGCCAAATTTCACTTACCAGTTTAAAATGCTAAAAGTATTTATACTAAAATTTTAGTATAATATTTACTTAAATTACCGAGCTCCATAAAAATATATACAATTAATATATGATTAATAAATTTTGGAGATTGGGAACGTCAGACTAGATGGAGGAATTTATTATTTATTTTATGTAATAGTGAGTACAAACATTTATTTTATTTCTGAAATACCTCGTGAGCCGGTTCAATTTCTTTTTTAACAGGTTTAAACCTTAGATAATGTAATAAAACATTTTAACATCTTAAACATTTGCTTGTGTTTAACAGCGCATCTCAGGGATGTGTGTATTATGAAGCTAGCCATGCATATTTTTTGTAGTAAGCAATATGTTTAAACGTAGCTTAGGCTATGTGTCAGTGCATTTTACATTACATTGATTGTTTACATTTTTTTGTATTATCTGCCTGTACACATAGACATAAACATGTGTTTAATGTTACAGGACATTTATGAAAAATGAATTAGGTGTAATAATTGAGAAACACAGAAAGAAAGAGATGTTGGTGTAGATTCAGTATAATAATGTAGAGGCAGGATGTGAGGATTGTATGGATAGAATATCTTAGTATTAAATACATAAAGGTCACTTGGGTGAACAAGTAAATGAGAGAGAGAGGGAGAGACTGAAATACCAGTGAACGAGGAATTCCCCCGCCTCTTCTGTTCCAGCCAAGAAACTAAAAGTGTGTGTGACTTGTCTGGGCAAGTACAAACTTGGTTTTCAGTTCAGCATTGCTATACTATGTGGTACCAAATTGCATTACATTAGACTTCATATAATAGCTAATAATTAATTAAATTAAATATCATCTAAACAAATGGCTGGTTTTTGTAAATGGATGTTGTAAATAGAGCTGGGCAGTAAATCAAATTTATAGATTAAATCAAACTTACAGTTAATGATGATGTGTTTATATGAAACTTGGTTTTCTTTCAGTTTTAACTTCCGCCACCGGCACTATCATTCGTTCTTTTCATTCTCAATTGAGGAACCAAAATGAGAGAATCTTCATTCCGTTATTCATTTGTGAATTTCAATCCAGAAAAAACAACGGTTTGTTTTTCATAGTTTAGAATTTCTCATAAAATCAACAATAGAAATAGATGGAACTTTATTATAATAAAAAACTCCAAATGACCAAATGTCGTCTAGTTTAAAAAAACAAAGGCACAAATTCAAATTTTAAATATATTTTATTTCTGTGTACTGCAGGGAAGAATAAGCAGCCAAAAGGACCAGTCAGGGATAATTAGACAAAAGGGACGGCATGAAAACAGAAGACAGACTGGAATATATCAATCACCTGGAACACGCAGGAAAACAGAGGGACTAAAGACGTTTTAGACTATTACAAATGAAGCCCATTAAAAAACAAGGCAGACGGTCACCTCCGTCAACACGAGGGAAGGGAGGTAAGAGAAAAGTGGCGACTGATGCCAGCCCTGATGGGGACAAAAGAGACACAGAGAAAAAACCCAGACTTTTACCGTCCTCTCCTAAGAGACAGATTTCTTCAAATTCTGATTCCTCACAAGATGAGCCAGTCACAACTGGGAAGACTTCAGAAAGGGAGACACAAAAAGATGGAATACTGGATGTTTCAGGGGATTCTCAGAACAAGTCAGGTGGAACACAGAGTGACAGTAACAGCAGCACAGCCAGTGCCAATAACAGTCCCAATCCATCATCCAGCCGAAAGACAGCCACATTCAAGGCTCGTGTCCCCAAAAAGAAGTATACTTCTGAGCACTATACTGGTAACCATGACAACACAAGCACTTTCAATACTGTTTCACAGAGCAACAGTTTAACTCCTCAAAATGGCACCAATGCGAGTACTAGTCAGGACAGTGCCTCTGGTGCAGCACCTACAGACACTCAGAATCAAATCAACCAGCTGGCAGGGAGCAGCACCGTAGGGGTCATTCACAACAGCATGGATGCACAGGTGGAAAGAATAGAAGAAGGGAGCGGTCAGAGGGACAAGACAATCATGTCTAGCCCTCAGCGCTGCTCTTCCACAGACACAGCTAGTGAGCACTCAGCTGATGTTGACCTGACCTCGCAGTCCAAGCTTCAAGGAGCACCGGCACATGTTAATTCTGCACGTTCACTGGAAAGCTTACCATCTGCGATGTCAGAAGCACTTGCCAAAGGTTTAAAAAACCAGAGGGTTCTGGCCAGAGTGGGCATGAGTGCAAGCAATGGGTGGCCACATGAAAGAGAAGGAAAGGTTGGCAATTTTCGTGCTGGTGTAGTCCGGGAAGTCAGTGGGGAACCCGGAAGTGTTGAAGTGCAGTTAAATGGTGAGAAAACTTTATGCAAATACCCATTCCAAGGGTCTATCAATGCGGTGGACCTGATTTTGGATGCACCCCCACCAGAGCGAACGGCAGTGCCTTTAGGAACACGTGTCTGTGTGCCTTTTGGAATGGGCAGTAAAGGTAGCGAGGGGGCGCCACAGTGGTACAGAGAAGGCTTGGTCACCCAAGTGGACTCCCAACCATCAGATTCTTCTCGCTACTGCGTCCAATTAAAGATTGATCCAGCAAATGAAAAGGACGTAAAAGGATCAGGGGAAAATGGAAGAGACAACAATTCCCAGGCAGTCTGGGTATCGCGGCAGAGTCTGCGCCTCTTGGTTCCACCCTGGGACCTGGAGTTACCACAAACTAATGAGCAAAGTAACAAGGGTCAAAGAGTCGCATCAAGTGAGAGTAAGTGGGACACGAGACAGAATTTGGAAGTGGAACCAAAGTTGTGTCATTATAGCATGGTGCATGAGATGACCACTCCGATGTTAGTAAGAGGGATGCTTCACCCTGGAAATGCATCCGTTTCTCTACCTTTGTCATCTTCTTCGTGTGCTGTTAGCTCTGCCATCACTTCTGTCTTAAGCTTAGCACCAGACAGAGAATGGGAATGCAGACAAAAGGACACAGAGAAGGAGCAGCAAAGGCAGTTAGAAAAAGAAAGAGAAAGGGACAGAATTTCTTTACAGCCACCAGTTCCAGAAGAAGACATGGAAGTCAGTCAGTTTAACATGCCCCAACTCAGGGAGGCTGGCCTCACTTCATTTTTGGGCAGTAAAACGTTGGGTGTGCCACCCCAGCATCGACCAATTCTCTCTAAACCTCCAGACTACTCCAGCCATCGCCTGTCAGTGGTCGGGGGCATTGGTACCCCGTTAGCACCCCACTTGGCTCTTGGACCCTCACCTGTGCTCCTTGGCATGGATGCGGCAGCGGCAGTCATCTCTTCCACCCCACAGTTGCCTCTTCTGCCTCCATCTTCTCGCAGTTCACTTGAAAAGACTTCCACTTCGAGTTCTCATGGTGCATCAGGGGGTGGCTCTAGCTCCTCATCTTCTTCTTCAAGGTCTCGTACACCACTCACAGCCGCCCAACAGAAGTACAAAAAGGGGGATGTGGTGTGCACTCCTACAGGCATCCGTAAAAAGTTTAACGGGAAACAGTGGCGACGACTGTGCTCTCGTGAGGGCTGCTCGAAGGAGTCCCAGCGTCGTGGTTACTGCTCCCGCCACCTGTCTATGCGCACTAAAGAGATGGAGGCAGGGAGCGGGGTGGGCAGAGACAGAAGTGGTGCCAGCAGCACAGGCACCCTTACACCCGATCTCCGCCTAGGAGGACGTACCAGCAGTGAGTTTGACTGGGATGATACTTCAAGGGACAGTAGCGAAGCCAGCAGTCGTGGTGGAGACTCACGTCCCCGTCTTGTTTTGCATTCCCTTTTACCACAAGAGCTGCCACGTGATCTGTCACGCTTCGACTTTGATGAGTGTGAGGCGGCTAACATGCTGGTGTCTCTTGGTAGCTCACGTTCAGGCACTCCGTCATTCTCCCCTGTGTCCAATCAGTCAACTTTCTCTCCTGCACCCTCTCCTTCACAATCTCCCCTATTTGGCTTTCGTCCTGCTCACTTTAGTCCTATTACAGCATCTCCATCTCTTACCCCTCGACGTTCACGGCATCTTAGTGGCACTAAGCTGGTCACTCCTGGCACAGAACGGGAGCGCCACTTATCTGGAATTATGCCTACCTTCCACACGAACTTGACCTTTACTGTACCCGTGAGTCCTAGCAAACGCAAGTTGGATGCCCCACCACCGCCACTTCCACCTGACTATGCTAAGTCCGACCCCCAGCTCGGGGACTTGGGGCTAGGTCTAAGTGTGGCATTTAGGGCAGTATCACCTCAAAGCCAGCCAACCACTCCTTCCTCTCTTACTTTTTCCCGACCAAGGAGTGTGACCAGTCGCCCCTCATCTTCTGCTGCATCCACGCCACCACCCATGTTAGTTTCTCCAACACCCCCTTCACCCCTACCTCAGGACCCCAGCCACCGTCGCATCGTTCCTCTGCGGGATTCCCCTGTCATCGTCCGTAATCCTGACGTTCCACTGCCCAAGTTCAGTGACGGTCCCTTAAGTCGGAGAACCAATTCACGTTCCAGAGAGCACAGTCAGCCACCTTACCTTGCAGTGGGACTCCAGGCTCCTGTGCCAATTAACAGAGCTGCTTCTAATGGTGCAGTCTTGCTCCGGAATCCTGCTCCAACCTTGGTTTTGGTGACTTCTGCACCATCACTAACTACTGCTGCATCAGCACATCAGACCAACTCATGCCAGACCACAAGCCATGTGTCTACTTCTGGTACAGCCACAGGTCCAACTTTGGCAAGTTCAATATCAGTAGGAAGAGATCGAAAGAGAAAGCCTGGCGATCTTACAGATGCATTCAGTGGGCAACTGCCTCAACCGATGGCTTGTCATCCAAGTCCCACTGCTCTACTGCCTCTCATTCTACCAGCAGAGTCTCCACATCCTGCCCCCCGCAAGGATATTATCATGGCACGACCTGGTACAGGTGAGGCTAAAGAAAATATTTAGATTATATTTTTAATATGTCTGGGAATGGAACTGTTTTGAATAGTTAGAAGTGAATTTTTGGAAGTCTCTTTGTTGGTTGATTGACTTGTTAATGTGGTGATGTCTTGCAATATATTCATGCTATTGATAAACTATTTCATACGTAAAAATATGTATAATAAATGACACCTGCTCCATTTATAGTGGGTTGTATACTTATGCTAACATTTTCTATTTAGATCATTTATTTACTGTATCCTGTTCAGGGGTCATGCGGGTCTGATTTATTGAGTGAAAACTCCTAGAAAAAAGTTCATCAGGGGGCAAAAAGATTGAAGATTTATGACAGTTTTCTTTTTTTTTCTTTGAAACCAATTTGCATTTGTGTATTATATGAATATAAACAATGCCATTTTGTTCTCAGACAAGGTGCTGTTTATATAAAAAAATGATTTGCTAATATGTTGATTTGAAACAGTTGTTATCAGTCTTGTGTTTTGTCATTACATCTTTGATTATGATTAATATCAACTTTAGGCACATAGCTTTTTTGCGTGTGTTTTAACGGGTTGGGTACCAGTCGTGGCCTTCACTTGAAATCGAACCAGCAACCTTCTGATCACAAGCCTCGGTTCTCTAGCCACCAGGCCATGGCTACCTTCTAAATGAACACATTTGCAACTGTTGTTAACCTGTTATGAATTTTACTACATATTACTAAAATATGAAAACCATGTGCATTTCTTTCAAAATTCAAGCTTGTCTCCAGTTGCTATGACGATTGTAACGATTATCGCTGTGAGTGTTTGGGTGGTACAGTGAGAAATTAAGTGGGCCTGCTACCTCTAAGTTCATGGTCCTCTGGATAACTTAACGCAGACTTAACGCAGGCAGTTAGTTAAGCCTTCACATTATTCACCACGTTGAATTCATCTACGCACCAGCAGTACACAACTTGATACAAACCTGGCATGTAATTTGGCGGTTTTCCATCCATTCAGTGAGAGCCAGGTTTTAACCAGGCTGAAGTGTAATTTCCTGAAGAAGTCTGCTATTATTTCCATTTTAAACTTGCCATGACAAGGTATTGGATTGCCTTCCAATCCATCATTACCACTTACTTGGTTTCCAAAAGCCTGTACTTTTTTCCAGATGTATATTTGGCTCTGGCTGTTCTAGCATCAAATCATTTTCCTTTAACTTTTTACTCATATTTTGTTTCAAATTAGAGTTAATACCCTAGAAGCACTCGGCAACATAACACTCATGATATGCACTCAATTCTAAAGCCTTGAGCAATTAGAGTTTCACACCACAATAGTCCACAACTATGACTTTACGGACATCGTTTTTTGTACAACACAGCAAACATCACAACACAGAGTTAAAACTATATAATTATTGTATATATTTGTGTGTTCCAATGTTTTCATATTATTAAATCTTATTTAAAGGTATACATATGCATGCAACACAATCTGAAGCAAACCATGATTGAAGTTCAGTCATATTGGAAAATGATAACTAGCATTTTGGAACGCTACTATTTTGCAGGAGTGTGTTTGGGTGTGTAGTGTAGAATATTCACAGCTTTTGAGGGTTAGTGTGTTGTTGAACGAACGTTTTACACCGTTCGGTTTGTCTGAACATGTTGAACTGGATCAAATACACACGTTCACACCCATCTAGTGTACAAACATGTTAAACGCACACACACACACACACACACGCACTGAATTATACATTGTTGAGTCACATTATTATGACCACCCATTCGTTTTGATTGTACCAGTAAGATCTACATCTACATGGCTGGAAACGTCTGATCCTGATTGGAAGATCATCACTTCCAAGTATTACCCAGACATCCTAATCCCCTAGAATGGAATCCAATTGATTATATGCTGGACCACCTTGATGGTCATGGTCACTGTATGTGATTCTCAACTATACACGCTCTAGCAACAATACACTGCAGTAAGCATGGCTCTAGATGCCAGTGACAGTCTATTGTGACTCTATTGACCTTCTTGTCACAGCACACGCTAGCTAGTTTCTATATTCGCTAGTGGTCATAATAATGAAACAGTGCACTTGGATGAAGCTTATATCATTTTCTTTTTATTTCTGTTTCACTGTAGTCTGGACCAACGTGGAACCTCGTTCTGTGCCAGTATTTCCCTGGCATACATTAGTTCCTTTTTTAGAGACCAACCAATCAAATTCCTCTACCCACCCTGCTGATGGTCAAGCACTGGTGCACCGAACCAATGGTAAGCAGTAACGATTTACTTTTCCCAACCCCTTTCAAGTCCCCTTTTTAGTGACCAAGTTGTCTGTGACCTCTGCATTAGTGGATATTATTGATTCATCCTGACAAGATCTTAGACTTTAACTGTACTTCTGCGTCGAGTAGACGCAAGACAACGCTACTTAGCAATTTGTTTTGCAATTGAAAACCAGAGGGTGTTGGGTTCTGAGGGTTTTGTTGCATTTTTGTTTACCGCTGGGAAGCAAAGGGTGTTGTAGATTTTTACTTTTACATTTTCAGCAGAGGCTTTTATCCAAAGCGACTTAAATTTTTTTGATTTAATAATTGTTAAATAAGTTACATTGAATTATAAATGAATTACCTGATAAGTAATTAAATACTATTACATTAACTGACAACGCCCGGGACTATTTGAACCCTTTTATAGAACCTCAATGTGGGGTAGCGCTCAAGAGCGAGGGTCATACCGACCAATCAGCTGCAGAGAGAGCATCACCTTCCTTCCCTCCACCCAGTGCAGATAACCAACCAGCAGACAGAGATGGAGGAGACAGTGAGACAGAGAGTGATGCTGATGATCTGTAAATATCTATTCTGTACTTCACTTGTCAGATGGTTTAATAGCGTCATTGTTTACTGTTCATCAATATGCTGAATTCGATTGTTTTTTAGATTTTACTCAGGTGCATCACAAGACCTCTCCTCCACTGGTCCAGGAAAGAGACGGACCCAGTCACTTAGTGCCCTGCCCAAGGATGGTGACAAGAAGGTACCTTACACTTCAATACAAGTCAATATTTACTAATGAACTCACATAAAGATTGTCTTTGCCAACATTTTCAATATTTACATTTCTTGACATGTGACTACACTGTCAGGTCACATTATTATGACCCTCGCGGCTCCATAACACAAGCATGACCACGAAGGAAGTCCCACATTCCTGGTAGTCAAGTTAGCATGCAAAACGTGACTTTCTTCATTAGCCCGGTGCAACCAAGTGACATGTTTACAGCAAATTAACAAATTTTCTCTGCCTTATCATTGCTTTCCACAGAGAGAAAAGGACCACATCCGTCGACCTATGAACGCTTTCATGATCTTCAGCAAGCGCCATCGTCCCTTGGTGCACCAACGCCACCCAAACCAAGACAATCGTACAGTCAGTAAGATCCTGGGTGAGTGGTGGTACGCTCTGGGTGCCAAGGAGAAGCAGGAGTACCATGACCTTGCCTTCCAGGTATTTTCAGTCTACTAATTTCTCAGTCTATTTAAAGTACTGGTTTGCGTTGTGTTATGGCGGTTGCGGGTGACACTCCCACGTCACCTCAAGATGATGCTAGGATCGATCCCCGGGTGGGGCGGTTTGGGTTCTTTATGAAAAGGTCATATGCAGATTTGCCTTGTGTACACAGAGTCACTGTAAATGTGTCCCAAATCACACCTGCACACTTCAAACACTGTTTTAGTGCATCCAAGAAACACAATAGAACACAATAAAAAGTGCACTGAGAGTACTGAGTGGTTATAGCACTGTCGCCTCACAGCAAGAAGTCCCGGGTTCGATCCCCAGGTTGGGCTGGGGACTTTCTGTGCGGAGTTTGCATGTTCTCCCCGTGTCAGCGTGGGTTTCCTCCGGGTACTCCGGTTTCCTCCCATAGTCCAAAAACATGCACTAGGTTGATCGGAAATGTGTAAATTGTCCCGTGGTCACACACTAGAGATACAGGGTTGGGGAAAGACCTGGCAACCTACCCCGTAATGTAAAAATGTAATTGCCGAGATACTCTGGAGATCGGTAACGATCCACAGAGTAACCCAGGGTCGAAGTCGACTGAAGGGTAAAATAGATAGACTGCACAATATGTTGCACACTAAATAGAAGCCTTTTTGCCTACGTAACAGAAGGGGCAGGATTTTAAGCTGTTAACAGCAGACTTTGTTTATTATAAATGCCAGTAGTATTCATTAATAGTGGAAAACATTTATCTTTATTTAAACAAAATCTTGTGGATATTTTGAAAAGCCAAAGATCCGTGATAAAATTTTAGTCCATCACTCCCCCCGAAGTGTAGTGTTCCATTAAAGACGACTAATGGGTTGGTTACTAATGAAAGTGTGCACTAGGTACTAACTCTCAGTAGACTTACGTAAGCGCACGGTTTGGGACACTCCTCTGCTCTACATCTTCGCTCAACTCTGTACAGACTCCTTGCAGATCTCTATACAGTGTTCCCACTTGTATGAACAACAGCCAATCATTTGTATGTAGGCGTATCATGACTTTGAACCGGCGAGTTTAAAATGTCAAATCTGGTGTGTTTTTACCACTGTGAAAATTGTTTACTCATTTCTCACTCATTGCCTTTAAGCGCGGTATTTAATGCAGCTGAGAATGTAGATAACATTCTTTTCATCAGCGTGCACAGAAAGATGTCAAATGTGTCTGTCTGCACCATCTTGTTTTAGGTGAAGGAGGCTCACTTCAAGGCTCATCCTGACTGGAAGTGGTGCAACAAGGACAGGAGAAAATCTCTGTCTGAGGGTCGAGGTACTCCAAGTTCCAAAGATGCTCGAGAACGAAGCGCTTCTGAAAGCACAGGTCTGTTCAGGATATTTTGTACCAATGCGATTATTGTATTATTTATGCAATAATATATTTTACAGTATATATAATCCATCACTCACTCAATCTCCAACTCAATATCAATTCTCTCACTTATAAATGCATTCACTTTCTTATCCAAGTATCCAATTGGGGGGGGGGGGGGGCTAAGAAGGTGCTAGACACACAGAAC
>JAOUQU010000010.1:2056684-2078576 GCA_028566735.1 Ammoglanis amapaensis
GACAGAATGAGATATAGATGATTTTAACTGAACAAACTGAGTGCGGCCAGAAAGATAAGAATGGAACCAATGGAGAGGGATATTTGCAATACCTAGAGCGGAGAGTCTGTCAAGAAGGATGTCGTGTGAAATTGTATCAAAGGCCGCAGTCAAAAAAAGTTATATGGTACTTACAGGCTCAAGAACTGCAGGCTCGCCCTTCTCTCCCTTCTGAGCTCTTACAGGAGCCTGTGGGAAACAAACGTAATCCGCACCGGGTCAAAAAATATGTTAACAGAACCTACTCATTTTTAGTTTTTTTGTAGTAAAAATAGTCTGTCATTTGGATTATTACTGTCTTCATTAAAAATATGTCACTTACCAGTCAATTACAGTACTCTTAACAAATGCAGTGTACTTTACATTTACTTTGACTAATCTCAATAAATGTATATTATAGTGCATTGTAGTTATTGATTATTGATTGACCGATTATTGATGCTTGCTTTTTCGCCCCATATTTACAAAGTAGGTCATTTAGGTCAAATAGAAGAAGGTCATTTAGGGCACACATAAAAGCTATAAAAATATTTTTTATGGTCATAATGATCTGAGTAACAGCAGCTGTTTTTAATGGGGCATTAACATAACCAGAGGAGAGTAAGATTGGCTAGGTGACAGGTTCCTATAGAACAGAAACACAGCTCTGTAAAAGATATGTGGGAACAGGGTCCATTTTTAACAATAATGGTCAAATTGGTCAATAAGTAATTAACCAAACTGATACTGCCACTAATACTTTTAACCAATCCGATTTTGAGTTGCATTTACATTGGCATTTTTATTCTTGTGATTGCATGAGCAAAGAGTGTATAGTGTTTGATCTAAACCTGTATCTGTACTTACACAGCTTAAAATATATGCTTCTAAAATGATTAGCCGTTTTCGGCATAAAACCAGAAATTTGTAGATGTACATACATATATAATTTTGTATTCATTCTTCATTTGTTTTGTAGTAATAATGCACTGAATGCTGGGATATGTTGTGTGCTGTCTGTGTTGTGTGCTAAAGTAATTATAGTATCCTGATTATTTATAGTTAAAGGCAGTTTTAATAGATGTATTGTTGATAAAACAAAATCTATTGCACAACTAGTGTACAATTTAACTTTTCTCAAGAAAGGAAGATACATTTTGTGTTCAAATAGTTTTGCTGAGTGTATTTTATTGCTTTTTTAAATAAAAGCAATTTTATTATGTTGGTATTATTGATGCAGTGTAAAGATTATTGCTGAATGGTGCTACATGACACTTTAATGTGAGGTTCAAGTCTGGCCTGCTTAATAGGTTTTGAGCTAAATGTAAGGACAGCCAACTTCACATGGAAATTGGGAGATTGCTACTGCAACTGGTTCCAGCTTATTTTGCTGGATACTTCTCGTACATATACTGATAGAGTGGAACGATGTTTGAACCAATATAAAGCAGACCAAAAAATTAATTTGGAAAGGTGTCCAGAACATTGGCGAATCAAAGCGAAAGCGTTAAAACAAAGCTGGCACCCATTCCACAAAAATACCTGTCAATAATAACTTGACTCAAAAATAAAATAGTTGTAAAGTTGTAAAATAATGTTGCAAAATGAAGAGTTTTTGTGAAGCAAACACTGGATAAAAAATAAGAATAATAAAGGGAAAAAATAATTTCTGAGCACAGTTTCACAAAATATTAATGTTCAATAATGCTAGAAATACTTTTGTTATCATTATTTATAATCATAATAAATAATGTTTAACAGCAATCATAAGAGAATAAAACTTTAAATGATACCTACAAAGCATAACTGCATAATTTAACAGATTGTTTTGGGTGTCCAACACATCTTTTAAAAAGATTACAAAAATGCTTACGAAACAGTTTTTGTAGTTCTGTGAAACTGCATCATTCATAACCAGATCAAAAATCAGCAACAAGAATTATTTATTCACAAGACAAAAATAGTGCAGAAAGAGAAAAAGACCTTTGCAAAAGAATGGTGCACTGTGTCATCTATAAGGAAAACGAACGAATAATTGCTTTGTACAAAGTATGTTCAACTAAAGATAGCATGCGGACATGATTACACTCTACAACTATAAAGTGCGTAGCTTGCTAGTGAGAGGTGAGAGGCATACAAGGACTAAACAAGTAGTCATGCGGTAGTGTCAATCTATTCCACGTTGTCATATCGATTCGTATGATCACTGAGATCATTTGATATATGAGATGGTGGAGAGGTCCAGTGGATCAATATGTTCCAACCTCATTGCTACGTCGCTAGATTGTGATCTTTGTTATCCAAACTATATATATTTATATAAATGTGCATTAGAGTAAAATCACTAATAATAGTAAATATTATTAAAATAATAGTTTTAAATAACAGTAATTTTTGGTTGCAAATGGTAGCAAAGCAGAATGACATGTTTAATAGAGATATGTAAAAAAATGTAATAATGTACATGATTATATGAAATGTGTGTGTTTTATGACTGTATATACTGACAAATAATTTAAAATCTATGAATTTGAAAAGTGTTATGCTAGGTCAACACTTTTTAATGCTTTAATCTGAACTGTTAGTAAATTACTTTAGGCTAATTTGTAATGAGGTTGGAAATAAAGATCTGGACAGCCAACATGGGCTACTGCTTTTGTACCTGTAGAGAACCATGGGTTGTTTTCTTCTTGAACTTTTCAGAAGTGGAGAGGATGGGATCACTCACTGCCACCTTGCTGAAGGGCGGTGATTGTTTGCTCATTGATTTGAAGCTATTGACAGATTGCTCTGGCTTGAAAGGGGTGATAACAGGCAAAGACACAGGGGCTGGAACGGGTATGAGTGCTGGGCCTTGTTTTCTTCTGTTCTGGTTGGGCTGAGAGTCAGTAAGCTTTTTGCTATTAACATGGTCTGTTTTTTTATTTATGGTTGTTAACCTTGCTTCTGAGAATCTAACTTTCTTCGTCTTGGTGATATCAGTATTTGCTACCTTTGGCATAACTTTGCTTGGGTCAGTCCTCAACTTTAAAGTGTCTGTTCTGAACTTGTTTGACTGTTCTAGTTTATTTTCAGTGATCTTCTTATTTGCTATCTTAGAACGTTCTGTTGTAAGCACCATATCATTAGGCTTTTGTTTTTTGGCTGGTTTGGCATTAGTTACAGTCTTAATATTGCTTTTACTGGGCAGAGATTTCAACCTGCCTTCAAGCTTTTTAATTTGTATTGTTTTTGCCCCTTTGCTTTGCAATTGCCTGACACCAGCAAAAGTGACACCAGCAAAAGTATTTTTGCTAGCTTGAGGTGACCCGTTAGTTTTATATTTATTGATGTCACTATACTTTACTTGACTGCTGGCTTTAGGTTTGCTATTAATAACTTTAACACCACCATTGCTTTTATCACTGCTCTTCCTGTAACTAGTAACAATAAGGTTTTTCTTTGCATTGCGAATGTCACTCATTTTCATTTCATCAGAAGTTTTTTTGTATAAACCGCTGTAACCATTGCTAGGAAATTTCTTAGTTTCACCAGTTTTAGGGACTAGTGAGGATTTTAATGAGTGAGGGCTTACGGTTTTTGGTTGGTTTTGGGTTTTGGATGAGTATATTCTAGCTGATGAAGTTTGCTTGGCCATTCTTATTTGGCTAGCTTTTCCCCTATAAGAGCTTATTCTTGCACTGACAGGTGAAGGTTTGCCTTGAATAAACCTGCTATCCTTCGAATTTTTAAGTTTGTTTGAAGTGCAATAATTTGTGTAGTAAGTGCGTTATGTGGATAATTGTGTGATACAGTATTGTTCATGTTGGTAAACGATATGTGGGTACATCAAAACATGGTAGGGATGGGTGGGATTGAAAGGAATAGGAAAGAATAGGACAAAAGAGACAGAGAAGAGTTGGTTTGTTGACATAATGACATTAAGATCTCTGACAGCTGTCTGACTGGTATAACATAAACAGTATTGAAATAGTAACAGCTGGCACAGTTCTGTAATACATTGTGATACATTTGCCATTACAAAGCAGAGAAGGATATGCACGCACGCACGCACGCACACACGCACACACACAATCACACAACACACACAGAAACACACACACACACAACTACTTACTGGCTCACTCATTCACTCACACATACTTAAGGCAAGACAATAAACCAGCTATGTTTTTTATGAATGGTGCATTACTCAGAAGAAACACAATCATGTCAAACACCTAATAGACAATAACAAATAAACACAAACAAACTAGACAATTTAAAATCTTCGGTTTAAAATTAATGTTTTGTTTGTTAATATGTTAAGCACAAATCCATATAAAAAAATTGAAATCTGCCAGTTTCTTTGTTAATTCTATCCTCTGAACATCAAAATGTTGGCCCTTATTTGTGTTGACAAACTGCTTTGTTAAACAGATTTAGAATATATTTTTTACAGATTTTTAAACAAATACAACACATATAACAAACTGACATTTGCAGCCATAAATATTTGTGGCATTAAATTCATATTATTTAAGAATAATCAATAAGTAAAAATGATTTCAGTGGCCGTCTACCTTCCTAGAGACAGTTCCAATCATCCACAAGCACTTATTTCACTTATTCGTCTTTTGCCTGGGTTTTGGGTTTTGGAATATTTTGTTGCATACATACCAAACTTTATTGTTTGTCCAAATGTGTTTCTTGTGTTTCTGTCCATTCAGGGACACACACTGTTGACCAAGAGCATGACCAATAGTATTCAGATGCCACTAACTGGGTGCTTGCAAAGGCCCACACACAAACTCACCTGCCTGTATACACACCTCGTTAACTACATGCTAGCATGTAGTTACCTGCTAAAACTATGACTGAATGCAAATCTATTTAATTGGAATTAAGCCACTTACAGAAAACAAACAAATATTGTCGTTAATGCATTAACACTGGAGGATATAAGATACTCAAACAGGTGGAAATAAGGGGAAAAAGTCAATCTCAACAAAAAAAACTCCCAAACTATGTTATTTTAATATTGCATTAAAAGATATATCACATTTTATTGTTAAGTAAACAATAAAATACATTTTTTTATTCAAATTCAAATGGAAAATTAGGAAAACCTCACAATTTGGCAACAGCTGAGCCGTCTGTTCAGCCAGGAGCTCAACAGCGCCTCCCTCTCCTTACCACTTTCTAATGTAAAAATGTGGTCGGTTTATGTATTGCAGCACCAGTTTTGCACCAGTCAAAAGAACTGACCATAGTATGTATGACAAAAGTAGACCCGACTTTGATCTCGCAAGGCCTCCAAAAAAAAGAGATGGTGCCCCAACAAACAACAACAAAAGCTTAAAATACCCCAATTTATCGCACCAAAGTTACTTCCATCATTATTTCATTCGAAAATATGTGTATACATTACTTTCACCAGATTTTTGTTTATTTTGTTGGTTAAATTAACACAAGTAAATGTTTCAGGGAGGCACAGTAGCCTCACAGCAAAAAGTCCCAGGTTCGATTCCCTGGTAATGTAAATATTTAGTTTTGGAGAAAGAGAGACAACAAGGAGTCACACATTTCCAGTTCTCTTACAGGTCTCTTTGCTTATCCAAAATGTACTGCTTTTCTTTTAGAGTCCATTTTCATTGATACTCAGTAAAAGTATAACAAATGTGCAAAAACATTTGGGCCAAAACCTTTTAGCAGCACTATATGACCTCGGAATATATTTGATCTAAAAGTGTTCTACCTAAAAAAAGTGGGAAGGATCATGAATACAGAGACACTCCACTCATTTACACACATTGGCACTTGAAATACTTCAATAATATTTACTAAAATGTGTTAAAACCAGCAAACTAAACATGCTTTGGAATGCAAAAGAACCATTTCCGTAATGATAAAAATAAGCAGAATGCAAAATATCTGAAATCTTAAGAATATTTAGAGTTATAGAATATTTCTAAATACTTACAAACGTGTTTGGATCTTGTGCCTGGAATTTGGGCAAAGTAGTGTCGCAGTTGGGACCATAATGCTCACAGAAATCATAGGCTGCCTGGGGGTTGGAGGCAATCAGTAGCTGTTGAATGTCACCCTGGAGAGAAACATAAAGTAAGAAACATGAATATATTTATTGAATGACTATTTGTTTATCGGGTAAAGGGAGAGCGCAAGTATGTATGGAAATGAGAAGAAGGGAAGTAAGATGTCCATGGAGGTAAAAGTTAAGTAAAGGTTGATTAAAGAAAAAAAGAATCAGATGGTAAAAATATATATGTGAAATTCACAGACAACTTGAGAAAGGAGGTGATGTGGTCATCAGTGCTAGACAACTGTGTAACTGACCACTAGGAAACTCCAAAGAGACACTAATAGAAACCAGGATGTATATATAATATACAGGACATATATAATGTTAATGCTGAACACATGAAAATATGTTCAAGACGTAAATAGCTATATCACTAGTTGCTTAACTACCCATACATAGTTTGGATTCTTTTTTGTACTAGGCAAATTAACTTAGAGCCATTTTTTAACTGCTATAACAATGTACAATAATGTGCAAATATATTAACTTGGGCACAATTATTCTTTTACTAACCTGAAAGACCTGCTCGTCTAACAGACGGGCACCAAATAAAGTAATACCCTTGGTGTCAATCACTGGCCTGTTACTTTTACGAAGGGGCCTGGTCATGTGCTTCTTGCAGTCAAGAAGAAGAGTAACGTTTTTCTTCTGTACGGAGATAGCTATGCGATGCCACCTGTAAAGACGAAATAAATATGAATGTCAGAGAAGAAGAAAATAATCATATTTGTTCCTATCAAGCATTAGCTGATCTCAAAAGCATTCATATAACCTAAATTTGCACAATTTATTCAGGATTAAATGAATAGGATTGTCATTTAACCATCAGTTTGTACTTTTTAATCCATAATGAAAAGTTTTAATATTTCAAGATTTTACTTGATGTTGACAATAATTCAACCACTGATAATTGTGCCTCAGTCTTATAACACTGATTTTATTGCTTCCATGTTGTATTTTAATATGTTTTTTGTTTTTTGTTAGCTTCGGATGAGGTAAAATGACAAATATAATTTTTTATCCATTTTATTCTGTATTTGTTATTTAAATGAAGTGAAATCAATAAATCATAGTAAAATGCTTTTTTAATGCCAATTTAGATTATTAGTATTTGTTTTAGCTATTAAACGATCTTTTAAAACTAAGGTAAGATTTATTTGTTACAACTTGAACACTGTGATTGCATTCATGACAGGACATTACTCAGTACAAAAGATTCCCAAGAAGTATTTATTGATAATTTACTGATAAATTAGGATCTCCAATTTACCTCACTTGTATGTCTATGGGTTATGGCGTTTTTAATGAGATTTGCAGCAGTTAGCAGATTCTGTCATCCAAAATGATCCATTTTGAGTAAATGCAACTTGTAAACAATCTTGCAGTAATATGCTTGAGCCAATGAGCCCAGTATCTCAATCAGTGAGATATTCCTTCCCTGCCCTAATATAATAAAGTGTACAAAGCACAGCTGTGATTACAATATTGCAAAAATAAAAGAATACTTTGACTATTATTTGACTTGGTTTGGTTTGATTACTGACTTGCCATCAGCCAGGTTGACACCTTTGAACAATGGGTAGTCTCCAGGGGCAGCCATGTTGCTCTGATCCTCATACAAGAAAACAGGCGAGTGGCCCAACTCCACCCCAAGCTGCTGCACCCCTTGTTCACTGTAGATGGATAACAGAAATGCCTGAAGGCCAGCTTTTGCCCTCACTGTAGTCATGATGGAGAAATCCTCTGGGAAGGAACCTTGTAAAGAAAGGTAATTTAATGCATGCTACAAAAATATAAATATAAAGAAGAACCATGCAATTATACATCATATTGCACATGCTTTTATTTAAAAACTCGTGCTCAATGGCTCAACATTGGCAACGTGACAGATAAAAGGGTTTTAACAAGTCTTCTGAACAAAATTTAAGGACACCCTGAAAACAGACACTGTTTTGAAATGCACTAGAATTAGTTGTCAACAAAAGTTATTTTAATTTTCTGAATCAGTTAGCTATTCTGAATCTGGTGGGTATTGATGGTCACACAAAGCTTCAGCCCACAGCAAAATAAAAAAAGACCAACTTCAATTACACTTGCACCTAAAGGTGATACCTGAAAAAAGTTGCTTGGTTGGAGCTGAAATTTGAGCCATCTTGCTGACGCTGTAGGCATGGTCAGAAATGCCAGTCCGATGGTAGGAACAAAAGCCTGGAACTCGCTGCACGCCTTCTGGGAGAGATGGAACTTGAAGCACTTTTAAAACGTCAACTGTACCTATAGGGGAAAAAATAAATAAAATTAAATAGATTAAACCCCAACAAGACTCCAACGAGTTCATTAAAAACATGATATAGCTATCGGCTAGCAACTCAAACTGCAGTCATTGCCTATTAAACAAATCAGTTAATCAGTTAAACTGGTAACATGTACAGGATAAAGTTAATGAAATGATGATATGGAACATGGAACACATACGTTTCTACTGAATATGTTCTATTTCTACATGTTACAAATGCAGCCATTTTAATTTTCATTTAAACACTTCATTCTCTTAATTTTTCTTTGCATTTGCATTTTATCCCTTAATTCCCTTTCTCAAAACCCAGTATAACCACATCCTTAAATACATGATGCCTTTATAAAAATGGATGCTTATCGATAACCAAACCAACATTTTTCAGGAGCCCACACTCTAAACATTTGTATTATAATAATGGACTGGTCTCATGTGTTTTCACTTAAAATCTGAAAGTGTTTTGAGTAAGGATTTATCATGAAGTAAATGAATGACATCACTATGTCATTGATTGTCGATGTTGATCACTATGATTGTCGTTTTATTAAAAATGGCATCACAAAAAGGGAGAGAGAAGAATCGAGAGAGGAGGAGAAATAGGATGACGAACAGCAAGAAACAGGTGAGAAAGATGACAGTGTTACGGTGTTGTAAAACATGTACACTTCTTGGCAACGTTTGGCAACAATTCTGTCTGCAGAAGTAATTTTATATGAGAGAGAGAGAGAAAGAAAGAAAGAAAGAGAGAGAGAGCTTATATGTAAGTGTGGGGGTATGAATTTGCATTCGTTTATTGTTTTGGTAGCTTTCAAATTATCTAATTGGCTCACAATTATAAGACTTCCTGGCTTACAGCAACACAATTTTGAGCAACTGCTGGTTAAGGGCCTTGATCGGAGGCCCAAAAGTGGCAACTTGGTGGTATTAAGGCCTCAAACTATTGATTTGACAAGTGTTGACAAGTCGAGTTAAATTTTAGGGATTTAGGGATGTATGTAGTCGATATTCATGAGTAAGAGTACATTTCTTTATTAAGAAAACATGCCTTACCACTTTTGGTTAGCAATTATTTCGTCAAATTGATTTTCGTTTCAAATTGATTTGGTGCACACACTATTGAAAACACACTAGGGGCAGCAGTGAGCACACACGCCCAAGCCAGTGGTCAGCTCTAGCCACGATACCCAAATAGCAGTTAGGATTTTGGTGCCTTGCTCAAGGGCACTTCAGTCATTACCTCTTAACTCTTAGAATCAAACTTGCAACCTTCCAATCACAAACTTTAAGGATATAAGGATATATACATGTGTGCAAAGGTGTGCAAAAAAGTGCAACATTGCACTACAACATAAAATAAATAAAATATTAACATAATGATATAAAAGGAAGAGTGAATGGTTGAAACAAGAAAACAATTCTTAAAAAAAACTATTTACAAATGTGTATAGATGAACCACGACTTGAAATAAACTGCCAGTGTTTCGACATTTACTTTTAATTTTGTCCTGAGTAAAAGACACTACCTGTACTTTATGCAAACCACTTATATATTTACCCAATATCATTATTATAATAATATAAATAATATAAAAGTAGGTTTTAGGTGTGTAATACGTTTGTATTATTTATTTATTTATTTTTAATCACGAACTTTTGATGCTCTTTAGAGCCCCCTGGTGGCGGAGGCCATAAAAGGCAGCTGTAAGGACATAAACGTGAGGAGTCTGTGAGGGCAAATTGATGGTTTAGTCAGAAATGTGAGCAGAACAGCTATTAAAAACTCTTCTGTAACTGCAGCAATGTTCGATGAGCAGAATTAATACCTCTCAAGTCTTGCAACCTTGTTTGTATTCATGGTTTAACTCATAAAATACAACTTAAAGGTAGGACATCTTAATACAGGGTGTATTTTTTATATATACTTTACATACATACATATTTTATCATAACAACATATATTTGTAAAAAAAAACATCACAGACAAAACTAAGAAGTGAACTTGAATGATTTATCTTAACATGATTCCAGCATCAGTTATTTATATAAATTGCTAATTTCTGGATCCAGCTTTGAGCAGCTATTATTAAAAGTAATGTGACAGGACATCATTTATGTATAATATTACCTTATTATAAGAACATAAACTGTTTAATTACAACATTCATGCAGTCATTATGAATAAGTATGCAGTATATTAGTACCTTAAAAGAGCATGAAATGTTTAATTACTGCATTTATTCGGTTATTTTGATTATTTGATCATAATATACGTCAATCAATACAACTGCATTAATGCTAGCAATTGAAATAATTCATGTTCTTATGTACTAATAGTTATTAGTGATGAGAAGTGAGAGAGGAGGATGAGAAAATAGTGAAAATGAGACAGACAGAGAGAGCGACTATAAGCGTAAAACAAAATGCATAGTCTAAGTGATCTCATGGGAGATTAGATGTCAGCATTTGAAGCTTGGCATTGTGAAGAGGGTTCACATTCTCACAGTGTGAACCTCACTAATACAGTATTTAAATTCTAGTTACGGTGAAACTAAGAGAGGTCCTTTCTACTGAGAGAGGTCTCTGAAATAATGCAACCTGCACCTGTACAGGTATGTGAGGGGTACGTTATAGTCTGCAGCTGTCAGAGAGTCTGCAGTGGAAGTTCAAATTGCAGATTTATATAGAGATTTGGTGGAGTAAAATAGAACAGTAAAAACAGAAAAAAATGACAATTGTATATATATGACAGTACATAAAATGCAGAATTAAACACTGTGCGTGTGAGTATAAATGACAAATTAACAACAATGGTACAGTTTGCTATTGGACCCAGAAAAACCTGCCCTGCCTATAATTTTGAGGAAATCTAAAATAACTTTGTTAGTAGTATATATCTTGGAATTGAAAATAGATTAACAAAGCTTTATATAATTTTTTTTTTGGTTTGTTGGCATTTTTAACAGTCTAGTTTGTTTTGCTTCTTTTTAACTGAATCAAATGTGTAGTGAACAAAACTACAATCTCTGGTGAAATCTAGACCTAAGACATCTATTCTGGATACTGAGATTCTTGTGTATCTATGAATGTTTACCATTCAATCAGTCAAAGTCAGAAGACCCCTTTCCCCTCTAGGGCCACATATCTCAACTGTGACTATCCACAGACCCATGAGCTCCTGCCGGTCCACTGGAATCTACAAGCACCTGCCACTATTTGATCCCTTTTGCTGAATTATTGTTTAAGTCAAGCAGTAGTTTTAATATATTCAGCACACAACAAATAATTCTACTTTTAAAAACTACAAAAACCTTTTACCTGGCATTTCATTTCAGCAATCTTCACGCTGGCCATTATTATAATTATTAATCCAAAAATTCTCAAACCGCTGAAAGTAGCTTCATCGAGTGAGGATAACTCACATCTGTTGTTGATGAATATCCATTACAAGTCTGTGCTATTTAGTCATAGTGTAGTTCTGTTATTCAGTGTAGTCATTGTGATGTCACTCAGCATGGCCCTCATACTCAACAGTTGTAAGTTGTTCTTAATATATGTATATAAACTGGACAAAATGTTGCAGCACTGATACGGGAACTATAAGCTTACTCTACAGGATTACACAGTCACCCATTCACTTTATTAATAACAAAATGTTTTACTGACATGCTCATTTATATAAACAGCACAAAGCAGTAAAACTAACTTCCAAATACAATAATAACAGCTGTAAAATGTAACACGTGGTCACATTTGTGGTAAACCAAGTTAAAATGTTCTGTTATGTTAATTCAATTCTTTAACTACCAATATAGAATTTGCCAACCTTTGTAGTGTTATAGGTTGCTTGTGCAAGTGTAGCACAAGCCTAACATATATATTCAAATTATTTTAAAAAAGTAATTAAAACACACTTGACCAACTATGAAATACATGAGAGCACTTTACCTGCTTGTGTCTGTGGAAGTAAGCACAGAGAAACTATTGTCAAAACAATGGATGTCTGTTCCGTGCACCATAGTCTTCGTTTTTTCCTTGGTCCAAGAGGAATATTCATGGTTGCTATGTTTAATGGCTTGGTAAACCTGCAAAGTAACACAGAGTTTCATTAGCAAATTAGCCATTACATTCTGATACAAAACATATTTGAAAAGAGATTTATAATAACTTTTGTTATATAATACCTTGATTGAGAGTGAGATAACAAATTTTATAATATATATTTAGTTTTTAAACTTAAATTGCTGCTAAAGTCCCATTGAGTCACGTACAGGAGCTCCAAAAGAGGAAAGTGCAGAGGGAGACTTGGAATAACTCTTCTGTGACACACGTTTTACTTTCCTGTACAACAACCAAGGTGTGTGTGTGGGGAGAGAGGGAGTGAGGGTGAAAGAGAAAAAGGAGGGTAGACAGGGGCAGGAGGGTATTCGTAAGTTATATAGTATGTAGGCTTCTAACAACATATTTCTCTTTAGATTAGGTTCATGTTGATCATGAATTCCCATTTTAATGAAATAAATATTAGTTAATCATTAAAAAGCACAATTGTTGTTTTGTCCAGGTGGTTCTGACGTAAACTGCTTTATTTTTAGATAAAAGATTATTTCAAGCCTGCAAACGTTCATTCATTGACACTTTAGTATTCATAATGAATATAATAATTATTTTTAATACATATCCAGATTGTCTTCTGGAATGTAGGTTAAATTAAGTAAAAGTATAACAACAAATCATAAAACTTTGTAAAAATTAAAAAAAAAATTCTATATGTAGAGAAGTGTGTACTATGCAGAGATAATATCACATATAAGTTGATACCACTGAGACACAGAAAGTGCCTGTGGCTAGCCAGGATATTTTAAAAATTGGACTATGTAATTATCATGAAGTAGAAAAGCTATATTAAAGAGTTCCTTGAATAGTCTGTATTTTACAGGGCAGGGCAGGGCTGCTAACCATGCCCATACACCACACTTTGCAACCACATACTGAAATGGCTGAGAGAAATTGATTATATGTGTATTTATAAATGTGTGTGCTTGTTGGTGAGAGGCGGGCATGAGTTTACATTGTTTACCTTGTAACAGAAACATTAATTGTGGGCATGGCTCTCTAAAAACTTTACAAAAGATTGTGTTTTGAGTCGAGTACTGTAAGGTAAACCATTTATAATGTGTGTAAATTTCATGATTTGAATGTTTGTACCCTGCTAGAATATAGAATGACGTGTATAGAATGTAAACCTGTAATGGTTTAAACTTGTAAATGCCTTACAATTATTTGTCTTTGGTAACTATGCCATATATGCCAGTGTGTTATTATGCCTGGAACACGCCCAGATAAATAAGAAGAGTTATGTAAGAAAGACATCCGATGTGAAATCTATCTCAAATCTATAATGCCTATAACATGATCCCCTGTTCAAACTCCGATGGAAGCTGTTAAAATAAAAAAATAAAAACAATGACTGACTGTTCAAGATTTTCTTATAATTGCTGAGCTGTGAGGGCTTAATGGTTCTGGTCTAGAGATCAGAAGGTCATTGTTTCATACCTCACTTCCACCAAGTAGCCACTGTTGGGTCCCTGAGCAAGGCCCATAACCTTCACTTGCTTAAAAATGGTGTTCCATTGTAATCGTAAGTTGCTTTGAATAAAGGCGCCTAAAGAGAAATCAAAGCCAAACTAGTCCCCATTGCAAACGGATTCTAGTCACAGTCCTGTCAAACCGAGATCTCCCAGGTTGCAAAAATACACCAAGATGTTTAGTCTGATCTAAACAGGGGTTTAGCATTTGTAAAGGAATTTGAGAAAGAACAATTGTTTAGATCTTCTGAGATCGTCATGTGTAGATGTCTTATATATCTATAGGCTAAACCCAGCCTACATTTCATTATTCTGTTTATAACCAGATGATTCAACCTAAACCTCTAATCATAGTTAATTTGTCTTACATATTTCATATGTGATGCTATTAGTATTATTTTATTTTTGTTAAACAAGCAGAACATGTTTTGAAGAGCAGTTATGGACGCTAATACACAGGAGATATTATAGAATAGGATGGAGGGAGGACAAACAAGGTATGTTTAAGAAGCAAAGGAATGAATGAGGGCTATTGACAAAACAGGGAAAAAATTGTATTTGCATAGAGACATGTAGAAATGTAGGAGAGCAGGGGTCAAATGAAAACGAAGGAGGTATCCATAACAGAAAAGTCTATCCGAATTCGGAATAAACTATAATGCAAAATGCTTAGTAGCAAATTTTAAATAGAAAGTGTACATTACCTAGATTATGAATGAATGCATTAGCAGTTAATTTAAACTTTATATTGAGAGTAGAGTTGCAGGTCTTATTTACCCTCAGTCTTAAAACCAGTCCGTTCTTCTTGATCTTTTTGACATTTACTTTCTTAAAACAATGTGTATTTATTTTCACACCAACTTCCAAGTTATTGACATCTAACAAAAAAGCCGTATAGGAATAATTAGTTATTTATATAAACTCCTTGTTTATATATGTTGAAAACAATTTCATTATACATATGTCACATATGTAAAGATGTCATTTTAAATAGGTGATTAATTCTATTTTTTATTGAAATCAAATGCATGGGTACTTTCGTGTGCTTATTCAAATTTATTGCAATTGGTTTTACAACTTAAATAAGTATGTTGTGCTTCTTATGTGGATAAAGGATGCAGTGTCTATACAGTCCCCATAACCTGTGTATAATCTGTACTTTTTACTGGTTTAAAATGGGGGGGGGGGGCATTACAATAGAACTAGTCAGTGGAGATTGCAGGAGGAGGATGGGCTAAAAGGGAATGTACCACTGAGGTGTGGAGGAAAGAGGTGGCAAAACAGAACATCGAACAGTAGAGTCCTTTGTAAGAGAGAAAGTGCAGGAGAACCAGCATGTTGTAAGTACTTTTATGCATGAAAATAGAAAAAAATACAGTATATGAATCCACAGTTAGTGACTAGCACATATATACTGTAAAGTTCTAAAATTGCATACACTTTTACATGTGATGAATGGTAGTTTTTCACAGTTCCTCACATTTTATATTAAAGCACATTCCTCCTCTTATGTCAGTTAGTTGTAATATTTAGAAGTTAATTCACATAAAATGTAAATCTCAAAATGTATCGGTCTAAAATCCAGAACCGAGAGCGACAGGGGCACTGTTTAAAATCAGCTTTTATGTTTTTAATCAGGGGCAGCACATTTAAACAATTTGGCCACATATCCATGACTATTTATTAAGGTAAGCAGGGACTCTACAAGGGCAAGGAGCAACTCTTGTTAATCAGTTGGAATAGGATCTAGTATGATCATTATTTTGATTAAAGCTATTAGTATCAACATTGAGATTAAATTATTGATTTATGACATCTGGATGGCTGTAGAACAGTGGACCTTGAAAACAAATTTAAACACCACAAAGTTTACTGGGCATTAATAAACAACGTACCACAGGGCTACAAAGGGATGAACTAGATTTTTTATTTTTTCCATTGTTGGAGAAAGTGCCAACAAATGTACAGATCTCATCTGTGGGTCTGAGGGAAAACTGTCAAGTGGGCATGGCATATTGAAGTCAACTCATCTCATACGTTGGTTGATTAAATAAGTGTTTAATACTGCCAGTGATTTGAAAACAAAAAAAGTAGGTAGGTTGAGTGTTGTTAAATTATTGATCAATGATGGTCGCCTTCTGGTCACCTGAGCAATTATGTTGCAACACCATTACCCTGTTTATTACCATTTCTCTTACAGGTAATCAACCAGTGGAAATTAAATGAAAACTTTAAACTGTGATTTAGTTCCTGCTTAAAACATCTGCATGATGCTTAACATTCAATATATTTCTTTCTGCCAAAGTAAGAAAAAACTGTATGTTGCTTTGTGGAATTTATAATGTAAAAAACACAATTGCCATTTAGTGATGTATCCTTAATGACTACATTATATTATCTGATACATATGACCCAATTTAACTGTCAAAGATAATTTAAAACAATCATTTTTCTAAACATATATTTTACCAAAAAAAAAAAGAAACATCAACGCAGAACAACAAATTGGTCAAATGATTTGGATCTCTCAATAAAAGGTCCTCTGGTACATGAACGTCATCAGGAGCAGTGGGCACGTGTTAAAGTGTATAAATAAAGTTCTCTTTCTGAAAATTAACACGCATAACGATTAAACATTTGCAACTGCATTCTGACACTATTGTAGCATTTTTACAGTAAGTTATGTAAGTGATTTATTTATCTGCAATACACAATGAAAGCAAAGCATATTAAGAGTTAAAAAAACAAAACAAGATGTAGTCTAGTAACGAGATGAAGTCTTATAAAATGGAAGTGATGTATTTAAATGGACTTTCAAATGTATAAACTATTGATACAGAGTGTTTGGAGGCAATTGCATGCAGCTTTAATTTAATATGAACGGATGGCAGGTGGGATGGCAGCACAGTCTTCAGCATTTAGAGAGTCATCGATCACGGGTCTGTACTCCAAAGTTACCTGAAACACAAGAATACAGCATGTTACTTAACACTGTAAATATATTATATTTTGTTAACCTTTTTTTACATCGTGATTGAGTAGTGCCATGGATCTTCAAAAACATTTGCTGTTTATGAACAGGGATGGGTTAAACCTAATAAATTATTCACTTTTCGTCTTAGGCATAAGCTAAAAAACTAACAGCAAAATTAAACTAAACAACACTTGGAATATTTATAAGTCAATATTCAACTGTAATGTAAAACTAATCTATTACCTTTAAGAGAAAGAATAAAATGTGTGTGAAAAACATTTCAATACCTTTCCTGTTTTCGGATCAACATAAGACAGCGTGTGCTTCCTCCAATGTTGATCAAAGGATTTCTTTTGCTGACCCTGCAGTGGCTTTGAAAAGTCATACTCATCCACACGCTCCTACACCCAAAGAACACAACATTATGGTAATATCCAACATCTATGTAAATAAATCACTAGTAGCTATACATTTAATCGAATCATGACAGTGTGTTTAGTACGTTAATCCATAACATAAGTCAGCACTATCAAATGTAAACGTACTTTAAAATCTTCCCGGGCATGAGCCCCTCTGCTTTCTTTACGAGCTTCAGCTGACTGGATTGTTTGCACAGCATTCAGCATTAGGTTCTGTAGCTCCAAAGTCTCTACCAGGTCACTATTCCAAACAATACCTGAAAAACAACAAAAGTGTCATACAAGCACGGAAGTATATGTCAACATTTCAGTAACATCTCAACAGGAGCTTAATGAAGTGAGAAGGGTGCAAGTTGAAAGCGCCGTGAATGAAGTGTGGTAAGAATGTGTAACTGCACCAAGCATGAAGAGTCGTTGTTACATCGCTACTTCAAAAAATGAAACTAACCTCGGTCAAATGTCTTAATGTCGTCCAATGTCTGATAGATGGCATCCATCTTAATGCATCCTTCTTTTAATACTTCTCCTGTACGGAACACTGCTGCATGAGACTGCATGGTCTGAAATTGAAGTAAAGACAGATATTCTAATTTAAAGCCAAATTGTGACGTAATAAATACAGAACTATGTAAACTAGCAAGAACTGTTTTGCCAGCTATCAGTTACACATTTTGCCATGCTTACACATTTATAGCACTTAATCCCCAAAGCCTTAAAACGTAAGGACTCTAGCTTTAAACTTGCGCCCTGCTCATGCACTTCATTGGGATTTTTAAGCCGATATAGAACCATCCAGAGGGTTAAAACTGCCAAGCCGGGAACATGTGCTTACAGCTGCCCACTAGTGAGTTTACTAGTGTATATAATTCCGCTGTTCTAAGATTTGTGTACTGCATTAATCCTACTGTCATAAATGTGTAAATGACCTTTGCCACTGGCACTTGACAAAGCCCCATACCACGACAGTGTCTGGCTTTTGCTTTTGGACTTGTTGCTTATAAGTCCTTTAGGTCTTTGTTGCGACACACACAATGTCAATGTTTGTTTGTTTGTTTTTTTTCCCAAATAAGACCTGGAATGCTGAAGCATCCCCTCTCTGTCTTTGCATGCTGTGCCAATGCTTGTTCCCAGGACTGACAGATCACAACAGTGGTTTCCAGCCAAAAATGTCTCGGTACATTACCCAAATGATGCACTGGCAATTACATTTTTAAAGAATTATCAATGCAGCAGAATTATCATTGATTTCATCAAATGTTAAGATGACACAAACACTTGCAGATTTTTTATAGCTGACTAAGCATACCTTTTGCATATTAAGCCTTATCTCAGAGGTTCTTGTAGTGCCGTTAGCAAAGCGCATTTTGTCCAGGTTAGCAACCGATTCCTCGCCTGCATTAGACTTTAGTGGTGAAAGCTTTTCACCTAGACACAAAATATCAACCAATGACATAAACCAGTTAAACATCCACAACCGTATTTATAATAGAATAAGTGAAGACTGACTTTGAAATGTTTATGGTTACCTGGAGTGTTGTTCTCAGCAATGGTGAGAGCGCAAGCACGCCCGAAGACCACAAGGTCCAACAGTGAGTTTGCTCCTAAGCGATTGGCACCATGAACAGATGCACAGCCAGCTTCACCACAAGCATACAACCCTGGGACAACCATCACCTTGCCATCCTTATAAGTAATGGCCTATTCACAAAGTCAGAGAACCTAACATTTTAAAAACATATCATGTTACTATATTAAGTGGAAATGAACGCTAGAATACCTGTCCCTTGTAGTTAGTAGGAATGCCACCCATGTTGTAATGGACTGTGGGCAAGACCGGTATTGGTTCTTTTGTGACATCGACTCCAGCAAATATCATCGCCGTTTCAGAGATGCCAGGAAGACGGGTAGCCAGCTGCTGAGGTGGAAGGTGATGGAGCTGAAGGTAAACGTGATCTTTATCTGGTCCAACACCTCTGAACAAGTAGATCACAGCAGCACAGTTAAATAAGTTCCGTTTAGAATAAGAGTTATCCAAAAGAAAACTTCCATGCATCATTTAAGACATACCTTCCCTCTCTGATTTCAATCGTCATGGACCGTGAGACAACATCTCTTGATGCCAAATCTTTAGCATTCGGAGCGTAGCGTTCCATAAACCGCTCACCTTCACTGTTTATTAAAATTCCACCTTCACCTCGACAACCTTCTGTGATTAAGCAACCAGCCCCATAAATTCCTAAAAGAAAATCTGGGTTTAACTTTAAACCATGTGAGACTAGATTGGTACAAAGCCTTTTACATAGCAATGCATGCAATAGAATCAACAAAAAGCCATACAAATGTGAACTTTATTTATGTATTAGCATTTCCAGTAACAGGTCTTTTTAAATTTTGGGTTATTAACTTGTTATTAATGCCTTTACCTGTGGGGTGGAACTGAACAAACTCTAGATCCTGGCATGGCAGGCCAGCACGTGTGACCATGGCATTACCATCTCCTGTACATGTATGAGCCGAAGTGCAGCTAAAAAAAGTGCGACCATAACCACTGTGGAGTAAAATATAATCATTATCAGTATCCGTAATTAAAATAAAAACGAAATGATACACATTTGCATAACATCTAATAGACACTGTTTAGGTTTGATCCTAGGAACATCTACATTTCTTGCATTAAGCTTTATCCAAAGCGACTTACAATTGGACACCATGTTTGAGTAATTCAATTTTAAGCACCTTGTTCAACACTGGCAGCTTGATGGTAGTGGGGATAGAACTGGCAACCTGCTAATCTCAGTACCTAAACACTCAACCACTAAGCCCTTACTTCTTCCAACTATTTAATATATGCACACAGGCTCTGGTCAAATTCCTTTTACAGCTCTGTCTGGGGAATGTCATGGGAATTCACAACAGCAGCACTAGAGGGAGTTTCTGGGAGATTGGTCATGTTACCCCTCCGATATGGCGACTGAGCTGGAGTTGATCGATATTGACTAACGAATGCTTTTAAAAATTTGATCATACCGCCATATGCAGTGAGCAACACAGGCGTACACACTATTGTTTTTCATGAATTATAAGTTGATTGCCCTTGTAATTGTAAGTCGCTATTATGTCCGTTAATTGCTGAAAATGCAATTAAATAAATTAATTAAAAACTTTTGTGAAACATATTCACCGGCTGCTAAATAATGTAGTAATGATGATGCTCAGCACTTTTGTTTGCCAGTTGTTATGATATTGTAATAATATTTCACAAAATGCAATATTAAATCATTTGTATAATGTGGATGGATGGTACAGATTACATAAATTAGATTGATTAGATAGACAGCCCAGTGGTGGGCAGCCCAAGCCACAGCACACAAGGATCAGTTAGGGATTGAGTGCATTGCTCAATGGCACCTCAGTCGTGACCTATTGGCTCTTAGAATCAAACCGGCAACCTTCCAATAACAAGCCTAGTTCTCCAAACACCAGGCCACAGCTGCCCCAAACATAAACAAGTCTATGTATAAGATTATTGATTTATGTACTTACCCTGTGGCAATGACTGTGTTTTTGGCTCTAAATCGGTGAATAGAGCCATCCTCCATACACAAGGCAATCACGCCTACACACTGTCCTCCCTCCATCAGCAAGTCCAGAGCAAAATACTCCACAAAGTAACTTGTGTCATACCTTAGAGACTTTCAAGTAATACATTGTAGCATTAAAGACCCAAATAGGTTTGCCTAAATTATAATTAAAATTGCCATTGTACAAAAAAAAACAACTCACCCGCCCATAGAGTGTGTGCAAAAGAGAGTGACCTGTTCGGTCTGCAACACAGCAGCACCTGTGAGCCTGACCCCCCTTCCCGTATTTCAGACTCTGGCCTCCAAATGCACGCTGGTAGATCTTTCCATCGTCTGTACGGCTAAACGGCATTCCAAAGTTTTCCAGCTTATGGGGGAATGATGGGGGGGTGGAATGCAAAAAGATTTATCATCAAACACATTGACACATTGGACAGACACAAAATATTTCTACAGAGACAATTAAAACCCTAAACTACAAAACTACCACCCTCTTCTAAATGAAAAGAATTTTATTTAGTAGAGGGGGTACAAATTTCACATACAGAAGCTATTAAAATTTTATAGCACACTTGTGTGTCATTATCTTCTATTACCCCTAGGTGGGACCAACATCTTATCACAGCAGAAAAAGCTTATCGATGAGCGGCATCATTATTCTATTTGTTTTATTCTATTCTGTGGTGCAAGAAAAAGTGCATGATTTCTTACTAACCTCAACCACAGCAGCTGGTGCTTGTTCAGTCATATAGTGAATGGCATCCTGATCTCCCAACCAATCAGATCCTTTTACTGTGTCATAAAAGTGCCAGCGCCAATCATCGTCCTCCATGTTACCAAGAGCTGCATTAATTCCACCCTATTAAGATAAGATAAGATAAGATATTCCTTTATTAGTCCCACAGTGGGGAAATTTAACTTGTTGCAACAGCAAAGGGAC
>JAOUQU010000010.1:2122038-2138813 GCA_028566735.1 Ammoglanis amapaensis
ATCCCTGTAGAGATACAGGGTTAGGGAAAGACCTGGCAACCTACCCTGTAAAATGAACTTGCCGAAATACTCTGGGAACGGTAACGATCCACAGAGTGACCCAGGGTCGATTTCGACTGGAGGGTAAAAATCATCAATATATTTATAAGTTGCTACAGGTAATATGTTCTAAAATATTCTGTAAATATGTATGCACATTTACAGTATTGCACGAAAAAACATGATGAACTATTATACATAAAATATTGATGTTATGATTGATTTTATTTTAAACTGTTTGTATTTAAAGGATTATTTTTCCTCATTGACCTACACCACAACTCGTAAATGTGCATACATATTTACAGAATATTTTAGAACGTATTACCTGTAGCAACTTATAAATATATAACTGACCATTATTTACAATGGGAAATTGTATATTTTGCAGAAATAAGTTCGAGTTCTCTTTCGGCCCTTGTTTGTGTGTTTTTTTGTTCAGATTTGGTGCCCTTTAGAATTTGATTGCCCAGCCCTGCATTACAGCGATACAGATCATATAATGTGGTTGACAAATAACATTAAAAATACAACAACAACAACAAAAATTTTAACCCTGATTGTTAGTAGGGAAAGAGTCAAGAGTACGACGGGTGTAAGACTAGGACACATGAAGAGGTCCTATTAAAGAAAGATTAGGAGCCATCATACACACACGAATATAAAGGGGGGGGGGGGGTAGCAGATTTAAGCTGGGGCACTCCTAATGCCCCAGTGGTCGTTTCCTACCTTTGCCTCGCTTCCCTTGACCTTGTCCCGCCTGCAGTCTCCCCGATTCGGCAGCCATTAAAATGATAGGAGTCGTGCTGCCATGTCACAGTTCGAGGAAAAAGGGGACCAGTGGATCCTCACGTCCGAACACAGGCAGTCTAGCACCACAGGCTGACAGCCAAGATGGCAACTATTCCACACAGAACAAGCTGGTTTTTTTATTTATATTTAAAGAAGCGCTAGTCACATTTAAATACTGAACATTTCCGAGGATAAGAATGACGTGAAAGTGATTTTAACCGCGCTAAAACGAGCCCATACGTGCAGTGTTATTGAATGAATGTGTGTGTGCAGCGCCCCCTCCCTTCCCTGATCACTTACAGATGTGCTGCATAACGTTAGCTAGCATTAGTCTGGCCTCTTGTATGCTTTTGACAGAATTCACGACTAAACCGCGTCCCGTTTGAACGCGCCTTAAAACGCCTGCAATAAGAAACCTATTCCGTTTCAAACCAGAGCGAGTTTAGTCCATGTTTAATTCAACGCGCCTGCGCAAAAGTACTCAAACGATAGCGGGCTTGCTAGCTAGCGTAACTAGCAGGCTGGCTAGCACGGCTAAGCTAGCTTAGGCTTTGACTGCAAACTGTATGTGGCTCAGGCTAACCGTTAGAGACAATTTACCCAGTTACATTATTCCGTTTTTATCAATCCGCATAGAGCAAACAGTCAATGTCGGATAAACTTACAATTAAAATTTATCCTCAAACGCGAAATTGGCCATGACTAGTACAGCTTAGTGTCGCTGCCGGACAAAGAGGGACAGCCGGGCAAGACGCCTTCAACAGACGTCAGAAACACAGGGGTGTCTCGTGTTTCACCATTGATGAGAATTTTACCACTGTAAACTATTTAATACTTTATTTTTTGCTAGACTTATATTATACTACCTGTAATTTACTCGCTACTATTATAAATCGCGATTGTCATTGGCGTTGCCTTAATATCACATTTAATGTCTTTGGTCCACCCCCGTAAATGGAAGAGTAGTGGACTCGTCCTGCTCGAAACGGCGCACCACGGTTCAAACCAGCTACATCTCACGTGCAAGACCTGCAAAAAATGTGCAGGCGTGAACCTAAAACTTATTATTAAATAATAATAATTATAACTGTTGTTATTATTATTGTTGTTTGATTGTGCAAGAAAATTATGCAAAAATGAGTTCTGCATTACAATTACTAAAATGTATATTTTTAAAACAAATAATACATATAAAATTGGATACCTATCCCGCTTATAGGTTCGTGCTAAAATGTCGTGATTTAACTGAATTACTTTTTATATTGTAAAAAAAAAAAAGAATCTTTCCTAAATTGTTTTCTTTAGAGCTTTACTAAGGTGGCCAGATTTTGTACCCTTACAAACCACCATGAGCTTGGAACTGCCACTAAAATATAGTGGCCAGGAATCTATGATGACAATTTAGCATCTCCAATCAACCTAGTGACATGTCTTTGGACTATGGGAGGAAACCGGAGCACCCACTGAGCCGTGGCTTGGTGGTAAAGGAACTGAGCTTGTGAAGTGCGCTGAGCAACGCACCTAACCCACAAGAGTGCTCACTGCCCTCTAGTGGGTGTGCGCTGCATAGATTGGTTTCATTTGGGAATAATAATTATTAAGTGTTAAAGTACAGTAGTGATAGTGTTCTAAATTCAACAAGAAAATTAGGAATTCAAAATTAATACTTACTTTAAAACACCAAATTACTAAATTATTAGTAAAATTCTACTTTAGAAATTGGTGCCTTCCAAAAAGTCAAAGATTTAAAGTGATATGCTGAAGAGTATTGAAGAATTGCAGAAATCTCTAAAAACAAAAGACAATCTAGATGTTTCACAACATTTTACAGAAAAGGTGGAACTTTTTGGTTGACATATCATCGCTACGTAGCAGCGAAATGTTTTTGTGCTTCATTGCTACAATGGGGCTTAAACTTGTTCCTGTTATTAAAATAATATATTTGATCATTTATCAGGGATATTTGTAGAATATGTAAAGGTTCTGATTCTTTAATTTAGGAAAGTAAATGATACAACAATCCAACAGACCCACAGCTTTAAAACAAATCACTTGTAAGCTGGGTGTCACCTTAGCCACTAGGGGGCATCAGCCAGTGCACTATAACGTTCGAAAACCTGGATAAATAGAAAGGGTTGTGCCAGGGCATCCAGCATAAAAACCAAACCAAATCAAGAATGCAGATCACTATCTGCTTGATGCAGCCTAAAGGATTCACATTGTTTGTTGAAATGTCAATGCCCAGATAACTAAGAGACTTTAAGAGAGAACGTTTTATTTTGCACTTCTGTTCAGCTGCATAAATTAGCACTGCAGCTAAAGAAAGTTCTACAAATGATCATCTATAATATACACTTGCATAGACATGTAAACATTTTACATTTTGGAAAATAAATAATTGGACATTTGTCAACGTTTTGTGATGAATCGGTGCCAAATCAACAAAAACAAGCAGATGGGGAATGAGTCAGTGCAAGTGTACAAGTAAATGCATGCAGGAATATATACTTAAATTAGTTAGTAATGTATTCTAAAGTCATTCGAACACATTCTTGCTTTCATGTAATGTAGAGTTATTTGTAGTGTTATATAGAGTTATTAGGAAATTTCCCATTAGGGATGAATAAAGTATTCTCTACTCTACTACTCTGTTATGTGTTGACTGCTACTGAAATGGTTCTATTGAAAGCTTTATTTATGCAAGGTTCAAAATGTTTCCACACATTTGTTAGTATCATACCATCTTAACACCATCTTCTATTTCAAGAAAACGGGCACACTGTTTAGCATGTTGAGTCAGATAAGTCTATTATATTTTATAAAGGGTCGTTTGTAAAATGTAAAGAAAAGTAAAACATGTTTCAGAATATTTACTAAACATGCTTTCATGTGTTGCTAGCCACAAACATTGTTAGATACAAAGGATTTATTATGCAAGTATTTGACCTCAATAATTTTTTTATTGCATTCTCAGATTTTATTATCCGCCCATTTCTGCTGCATTTAACATAATACAAGTGTAAAACTAGTAACCATCAACCCTGACCTCATTCACCTTTTTAAAAAGGCACGTTTTGGTCAGAGATTCTGATGTTTTGGCTTGGTAAATTATTTTTATCCACAGAAAGAAAAAAATATTGTTCTGTGCTCAAGAAACTATGCCTGGAACATACTCATTTGATTATCATAAATAGATTTAGAGCCCTTGATAGATGTGATCTCTTGATTAGAGATGTTAAGAATATTTCTGCTTGCCGAAAATGAACCCTTTTTATGTGTTCGTTAAAAAAAAAGTCTCATTTAAAATAGTAAAATGCTGTTGACCATGTTACTGATGGTTGTTAGATTGCTCCTAGCCAGTTTATGCAAATAATGCAGCAAAAGTTTTCCATGGCAAATCATGTGGAGTTGACTCATAGACTTCAGTATAAAAAGAGCTCAGAACAAAACTGCAGAACACTGCCGGTTAAAATGTTATTTTATTATTTGTGTCACCAGGCCTTTAAAGTCAGAGAATATTAGTACAAAACTTTGCCATGTGAGTTTCAATTTACCAAACTAAAGGGTTCCGTAAAATGTGATCGTCCGATAACAGGAGTGCAAAAAGATACAAAAATGCTTCGCTTGGGCAAAGTGTGCATATAATAAACAGTAAAATGAACCACTCAAATAGATTTGTAAATATGTAATATAAGGTCGGTTCATAAATATATAATTGGTGTAATTATATTGTAAAAGTACCTATTACTGATGTAAACAATTAGTGCAATGCAGTCAAATGATTGTTCATTAGTGAGTTAGATCTGAAACAACCATCAGTCTTATTTAAGTATGTAGGACAGAGTTAAGCAATTTAATCAACTCAGGCTCCCTCTACTGGTCATAAGATCCCACTACACCACATGAAATACATTACAAGAAATGCCACCAACGACAAAAACTATTACAGGCAAATCTATACATGCAAGGACAATTCTAGACTTTGAATTGTGATTTTTAGGTTGATTAACTTGATTTGAAATAATTGACCAGCCAAATCTCTCTGGGTGTGCCAACTTCCAAAAATGTTCTAATTATTTTTCACTTAAATACAAATTTTCTATGCTGTTTCAACTTTTACTATTTTGTGGCTGTACATACAGATATGGCTATATCGAAAATGGGGGGGGGGGAGTCGCACCCTGTGATGACCCGATGTACTTTCTGAGGTGTTGTGGGTGTGATTCAGGGGGACCATATTCACTCAACCCTGACCATAAAAAAGCTGTTCTGAAAATTTTCTGAAACAGCTTTAAATTGAATTTAAATGATTGACTTAATGTACTTGTTAGTGATATGTGTGACTGAACACTTGTTTTCATACTGTTGGTCACGTGGTGTAAATAAACCACCCTGCTACGTAGTGATAAAGTGATTCCGGAGTGGTTATTCGAACACCAGGGTGAAGTCGAGCTCCTTCCATGTTCCATGTTCTTCCCTGTAACCAGATCTAAATGTTATTAAATCTTTATGAGATGTTTGAAATAAAGCCAAATAAGTATCATCATTTCATTATGCAGAAAAAACTAAAAGATATACTAGGAATTCATAGTATTTCAGCCCACCAAGAAATCAAATCTACAGTTTGTTTGCTATGAGGCAACAGTAAACTCACCAGGCAACAATGCTGCTCCATTCCAACTATGAAATGAGTAAAAATATATCAAAGTTTGAATAAAATATGGAAAAGTGTTCCAGAACAATCCATTTATAAATAAGCACAAACAAGATCAACAGCATTTAAGGCCACATTGTATAACAAATGTCTTAGTTGGGTTTTGGTCTGGAGATTATGGATGCCAAGTCATCTTACACAGCACTTTATCACTCAGCCGTTGTGGATGCTGGTCTTTGTTCTAACCATCCCATGAGGTCACATGATCAGCTGTCTAACTGAGACCAGCTAGTTCAACTAGTGAAAAAGCTCAGAGTTCAGATCCGGTTGGATAAAACCCAGCAGCCACAGTGGTCCTTTCACGATGGCTTTGAGACCTCTGCCTTACATATCCTGGAGGTGTAGAAAATTTTCGCCTGGTGTAATGTGGTATAATTTCTAGGACCTATATTTGTACGTATAATTTTCTATCAGAAGAAACTACTCATTACTACCATTATTTAATTATATCCCATGAATAAATGAATGAATCTAACACCATGTAAATGTGTCCTGGGTGTGTCTGGAACACTTGAAACCAATAATTAGCAGGTGTCTTAATGCTTTTGGTTTAATAGTGTAAGTGGCTTAAGATGCTGTACAAATCACATTTTAGCAATGATAATAAAACATTATCGATCCGACATGTCGTGTCAAAATGCCGCCATCATCTTGATCATTAGTTATGAATGGTCCTGCTAATGTTACCCCGGCTAGTCAAAAGGAACTATTACTGCATTGCTAAAGCACCATGAATGCAAATGTAGGTAAATGCTAGACCCAGGATTAAGTGGCTTTACTGTATTGTATTGTCTTAGGGTCAGATTAAATGTTAACCTGGCGATGCCCTGATGGCCAGGTTAAGGTCACTGTAAAAAGTCAGGGGAGAAGGCAAACAAGACGACGAGCTTAATGTCTGTTTGAGGATCAGAGTTACACCACTTATACAGACTCCAAGGTTGATCCTAAGGTTGACTACGCGGGTACATGTGATAGCCTGAGTGAGTACACACACACCGACTAAATCTGGCAAGGTCCTGCTGTCAGATCATTTCACTGGCATTTTAAACACATACATAAGAAAAGGAGAAGTGATACCATGACTCCATATTTTGCTTCAAATGCCAAGACCCCTCTCTTTTTACCAATAGCACTCCATCACAGTGACTGTCAAGTGAGATAAGCAGTATCTTGTGACTTGCCAGCAATGATCAAGTTAGATGTTTATTAGTGAAGGAAATAAAGAAAGTACAGAGTACTGCTAGACTGGTGTCGAGGCAGATAAGTAATTATTAGATTTTAATGATTAACTTTTCTCAAACCAGATCTTCTAGCCAACCAGTATATTAGTCTATGATGTGATGATCCACTACGAGCAGTTATAACGTGATACAGCAAACTGATACCAACATACAATGCAGGATTCTCTGTATTCTCTTTAATTTATATATTGGTTATATAGTTAAAAAAAAGAATTGAGATAAACTGAAGAAAACTTGCAACACACTCGGTTTCATCAGCTGGAACTGACACCATGATTCTCCTGTTTAAAGCATCTGCCAAGACCCATATCTCTTCACAGTTGTTTCCATCATTGTACTAATCAAAAGAAATAAGCACTATCTTGTGACTTAAAAGCAAATGCAACAAGAGCAAAATTTTGGAATGATATGGTTCAATAAAAAAGATTTATTACGTATCATTTGGATGTAATTTGACATAACAACCCCCAAAACAAAATGACCAGTCAATGCCAAGATGCACAAGACCAGACATTTGAAATGATTGACATCAACATGGCACATCGGAATGCTTAACTTACCACAGAACGAACCATTTTACCAGTAAGAACTATGTAGCATATAGCAGAAATATGTAATAAACTGTCTGGATGTTTCCAACCAGTGCTAAAAGTAAAAGAAAAGCTGTGTGTACTTTACATGTAAGCATGTGTATCTGTCAGTATTAGAAAACTATTAAGTAAGTGCCTCCTGGGCAGTATAGTTTACATGCTGTCATCATGAATCACCCAAGACTTGATATGGAGATACAAACAAGCACACAAAAAAGAACAGTTTGTAAAGTGCTGGTAGAGAAGAAGAAGAAGAAGAAGAAGAAGAAGTATGTTTTGTCATCTGCATTAAACTTACATATTTAGTAGACTGGTTATTGTGTTACTAAATGTCAATAAATGGATTGGCAGTACTGTGGTCAAAACCAACCATGTAATTCCATCAATAGATCTTTTTCTTTCCCAATGGCGTGGCCATATTCCAAGATTCCAAGCTCAAATTGGGAGGGACCCCATTGAAACCCAGTAAGAATCTTCTGGGATTTGCTGGAGGAGACACAGGAGTCCATATCTCCCATCATCAATACAATAGATCTTAAGAGAAAGACGATGCAACTCTGGACAGACATAAATGTTGTGACATTACAGAAGCTTGTGGAATCATACAAGAAGTATGTTTTGTCATCAGCATTAAACTTACATATTTAGTAGACTGGTTATTGTGTTATCTATGCCCCAGTAAATATCCTCCAAATTCTAATCCAAAGGCTGTTCGAATAAATATTAGTGTAACTTTTCTTTTTCTTTTTTCTTCAACTAACATGCTTCTAATTGTTTCCATCTTGTCAGTCCTCTGTGGTGAGTGTAGAGTGACTATTGGGTTTGCCTGCAAACACCACATGAGTGCCTCACTTGTGCATTAAAGGTTGCTCCGGCGAAGTGGTGCTGCTGTGCTGCTCCTATTCCAGGTCCCATGTTCCAATGTTCTCCCTTGATTCCACTTCACAGTTGTTGTTGTTGTTGTTGTTGTTGTTGTTGTTAGTAAATAGATCATTTTTGAAATCCACATCTCTTGGGTTCTGCCTTTATTTAAGATCAAATAGATCCAAATGACAAAAATAAGTATTGTTTCCGCATCGACAGAGCCAATAAGGCAAACCAGACTTTAAGAATGCAGTTCTGGCACAGTGACTTCACACACGTGCAGACATTCATACATGTCCGGACCAGCTCTTCACACATACTTCATTAAATATTTCAGCAGTCTTGCCTTAAGTAATATTTTCATGATTGTTTTTACACAGTACCAATGTAAGTCTTCACACTTCATAAATGTGACATATTAACCTTTTATTGAAGCGAAATGTCTTGTAAATATGACAGGTTGAACAGGCCAAGCAGGATGTGGTTTACTACACAGAACGTGTTTCAACAAGTGATGCTCGCAAACAACAAGACACAAAAAGATCGGAATGGGAAAAGGGAGGTACTGAAGTCTACCATTTCTACCATACAGCCGGCTATCTTTTTTATTACAGTAAATGTTATCTGATACATCATTCATCCCAATAAACCCGTTACAACTGGCATGCCCTATCATTTCTATATTCGTGTTAAATATATATTTAGTATGATGAGGTAAATTTACTGAATATAAAGCATGTAATACATCAGATGGACTGCCAGCCATCACAGAGCAAACGCACATCCACACACACTCGTACCTTGGGCAATTTTAAGTAGGTCCAATAAGTTTGGTTAAATGTCTGGGGCATCCAGACAACCCCCACAAGGACACCAGGAGAACACGCAGTATTCACAAAGAGAAAAGCCCGAACTACTCTACCTGGGAATGGAACTCATGAGCTTCTTGCCAAAAGGCAACAAGAATACCCATTTTTATCAAGTTTAGAGGTTTCAGAAGAATAAATCTTTCAAGCTCCAATTCAGTAAGTATAACACTAAGCTATAGTTAGTGTTATAGTAAGTTAGTGTTAAGCTATAGGGACAGTGTAGCCTAGTGGGTAGAGCGTTGTGCTAGGAGCCCAAAAGTTGGGGGTTCAAATGTTGGCTGACCCTGCGCTATGACCCCAACTTCCAGACAAGTTTGGATATGTGAAGAGAAACATTTCATTGTACTGAACATCTGTATATGTGTAATGACAAAATTTGAATAATTATTATAGTAACATATTCCATAACCCAAACATACAAGAAACACCTTGCGGTATGTTAACTGGACAGCAACACACACACAAACACACACTTTTTATTGAAAGGCCCATGAGCGCCTTTTTAAGTGATTAAAAATACTCAAAATTGATAGGCAAATATGCTGACTTTGAATGCTAGACAGTAACTACTGAATGAATATTGTGATTCATAATTAGATTGTAATCTTATGAAGGACCTTACATAAAATACACAACGATGTCAGTCAATATAATGTTTATTGGATTGATATTTATTATAAGGATAAAGATACATGTTAGCACTTGTTACCACAAAATAGGCTATAAAACAGATGACATGAAACAACATAATAATAATATTGTTGAAACTGTATGTATTTGGTATTTTTATGTATTATCATGAGTTTAATTAAACTATTCAAGTCTTTAAAACCAAAATTTGTGATATTATAATAATAAAGTGTACCCAAGAAATCACTTTAGTACATACAGATGGTTCTAACAAACAAGAATCAATGTATCAGATTACTGCCTCCCATCAGCCATAACTGTTATTTTACAATTTCTTATAATACAGTTATCTCATTGTTTCTGTTTTTAAATGCTTATCAATAGGAAGAAGACATATTCTCACATATGCATATTGTGAAGAACAAAACACCATGTCATAAAATCGCAAAGTGTATCTTGAAATGATAAAGCCAGTGATATAGATCATGCTTTGATCTACAAACAGGTTTTCATGCAAATGTGTTCCTGGCAATTACTGAGCATGTTTAGATCTCCGGGGCAAATGATAATGACAAGCTCAAAATTATGAAAAGTTCAAGTAATGAATAACTAACAACTTCTCCCAAAGCACAAGATGTTGAAAGAAGCAGGATCTGTCACTCTTGTTAACATTAAACTTACTGACTACTGTATTTATCATATTATTCTCTTAATTGTTGTCCCCCGTACTATTCACCTTTCTGTCCATCTGACTTGCCATCAGGTTTATTCTTGGGTGCGGGACTGTCAAGGAAGAAATCATTACACGCCACGGTGAGAGCACCCATGAGTATAATAAATTCGGTGAAGTCCACCTCGCCGTCATTGTTGGCATCCAGGTCATTCATAACTTTTTCCACAGCATCTTTGTCTTGTGCATTCTATTAAAAGAAGCAACAGAGAACAGGATTAGAAACTAGAATTCATGAAGTGATTTGTGATCATTAAAATCCAGCCATTCTATAAACTTTGAAAGCCGGTGTGCGTTTATTTTTGCTTGCTTTAAATCATGGGCATCAAACCAGATCCATAAAAGGTCTTTGCTCCAACTAACCCACAAGGTCACATGATCAGCTGATAACTGAGACCAGCTAATTAAACTCGTGAATTCAGGTTCTAATAAACTTTGAATAAAATCCAGCAGCCATACCGAGTCCTTTAGGATGCTTTTGACATCCTTTTGCTTTAAATGATGAGGCAGAGTAAACGTGTAAGCATTTCCCACTGAATGCTAATGATATGTAAATGATTTAATGAAGACACTTATTTCTCTGTTACCAATTTTCTGTCCGGTGTTAGATCGCCATTGAGATGGAAAGTGTAACCTCATACCTGTGAAATTGAGACAGACTAAATATAAAGATAAAATGCTCAAGATAAAATACTGTACTACAGATTCTCAACCAAAAGTGAAACTACAAAATAGATTTCTTAAACTCTTAAACTCCTTAAAGGAACATTACAGGTTGACCCAGCAATATGTCTGACCTTAGACTAAAATTAATATTATTAATATTATAGAGCAAAAGCTAAGTTATTGCAGTTATTACACAGTGCTCTGAAATAAGTGACCGATGCCCCACTGATGTAATTGTGTGAATTTTTCGTTTGTTAAATCAACAAGGGGTTGATCTGGTGATCCTTATCTCTGTAAAGCTGCTTCGTGACAACGTCTGTTGTATAAAGCGCTAAAATAAAAATGACTTAACTTAACTTGAAAGTGCAGGTGACACTGAGGCATTGACTAACCAGAATGTGCCACACATAACCACAATGATGAGACTGTTGAGACGACATGAAAGATAACTTGACAGTGATCTATGTCTCCATACCTACTAACAATTGTTAGTGGCATGCCAGATGGACATGATTCTGTGTTCCAAACCCTCTTCCAATCTTCATGGCAGATGGAGCTATCACCGACTAGCCTATAATTCACATTGCCATGTTAGATGTTTGTTAATGCATTCTTTGAGTTGTGTCATATTTGTGGAGAGAGATTTAAAAATTACAAGATTATTTTCAATTCAATTCCATTTATTTATAGAGCACAATCAACAGCCGAGGCTAACCAAAGTGCAGTACAGCAGAATACGATGACTAACAGAACACACACATAATGCATTCATGCACTATTAAATAAATAAATACACAAAAAATAATTAAAATAGCAGATCTGGGACTAGAATAGCAATGGTTAAGGGCCTTGCATGGTACAGCTGATAGTCCAACACTCTTCCCACTAGGCTACAACCACATCCAAGCACTATCTGGAGTGTACAGTCCGCTATAAAATGCTTCCTCTACAAGTTGCCTCATGTTTTTATTTGTCATCAATTCCACAAAAGATTCAGATTCTCATCCATTGACTTGCTGCCTGTCCATTCCATCCTCAATTCTGAAACTAGGGCTTGGAAAGGTCTTTTGTACAAGGCACAATGTCCATACATTCACACCCATGTTCACGTAGCCAGTCCAGAGATGACATGTTCTTTGAGAAATTAACATGCATTATTATTATGATGTCATTATAAACCATGACATGCTGAAAATCACTACAACGATTTCTTTCTTCGTTTTGATGGATTGGGTCTATGAATATGATGTATGTTTATTTGAACTAAAACACAATATTAATGACTGGATAGCTGAATTGGTGGGTGTGATGATATTCGTAAAAGTGGTCATAGTATGTAAATATATATGCTATACTATATATGTTTGGGGTTTTTTATTTCAATATCCAATGCAAATAAAAAGTGTGAGTCCAAGCAAGTATTTAAAGTATGTTAAATTGCAGCAATCACTACGGCATTTGGTAACACGCTACAAAGCCACTGATGGTCAGATTGCTTCAGACGCCTCATACCTGCTGATGAACGGATAACATTTTTACACAGTGATGTGTGTACGTGCGTAAAACATAACATTGTAGTTCTCACCCCTAGATAGTTTCCCAGTTCCTCCGTCAGAAGTTCTCTCAGCTCCCCTCGGCTAAGCGTGAACTTGTCTCCTTCCTTCCCAGAGTACTTGTGAAAAGTCTTGATCAGCATCTGCATGGCGCTTTCCAGGTTGGTGCTTGGTTCCTTAGCCATGCTGTTTAGGAATTCACAAAGGTCAAAGGTTTAGTTTAGTTAGATGGTCGGACAACCTTTACTAATTCCAGCCATATGTCTGGACACATGACTGTACAGTTAGAGCTTTAACTTAATTAAGGTGGCACAAGCACAAGATAAGAAAGGATAGAATTACAATGGGCTTAAAATCTATGAAGTGAATTTATAGAAAGCACTTGGATGATAATGGAAGAAAGGCTTCGAAGATAAACTAGCCTAAGAGTAATCTTTAAAACATTAAGGTCTGCATAAAGATTGAGTATATTGATTTGTCCACACATTAATTACATGGTTAAATAACTCAATCATGAATAATTTTGAATACTAATATCTTACATTATTACCCTAAATCAATGATTCTGATTATTGCAAACTAAACAGTTTTGATCTGAATGTTACACACTATATGGACAAAATAATTGAACATATAGTACATTCCATATTAAAATCATAAGCATTTATATCAGACTGACACTTAATTGTAGGCTGAAGTGTGATTAGGATTTGTTTGAATTGTTTATGAAAGCTGGTGCCCACATAAGTGGTTGGGTCAGGTACTGATGTAGTGCCAGAAAGCCCTCCACTGCAATTCTTTGATAACAAATCCAACCATAAACTGTCAAAAAATCTAGTGGTTAGCATACTGGACTACTAATCCGAAGGTTCAACTGCTCAGGCTATGCTGTAACTGTAACGTAAGTCACCTTGGTCAATATATCTTAGAGCAAGAAATATTATAAGAGTAATATACTATAAGAGTAGATTAAGGAGGAAAAGAGCACTTCAAACATTATTCTTACACATTACAATTCGAACGTGGCATCTTGTATCTTCTGTCTCCAGGATCGCCAAGCTACTAGGATAATATAGAAACAAGATCAGATAGAGGCAAAAAAGGAAGCAGTGAAGCACCTGAAAATTGAAGGTTAGACAGGATAGAACAGCTTTGTTTAGTCCGACTATGGGACTAATAAAGGATTTTCTTATTTTTGCAAGCTTAAGCAATCCAAAAAATTTCTGGAGCGCATGGGATGCACATACATATAACCTGACTCTAGATTGTTTTTTATAACTAAAGTAAAAGTGAAAAGCAAGAGTCACCAATCCAGCTGTGTTCCATACAGTAGACTCATACTACTACAGAAATGCATTCATTTGTTCATTGTCATTATTCCTTTGTTCATTGTCCTAGTCATTGCAGTACTGGGTCAAGTTCATTGAATGAAAACCTCGCAGACGGGCCATAATTGTTAGGGAAACCCAATAAGACACAGGATGAATGTCAAAACCTGGTGACAGATAGAAATAGATAAAAAAGAGATAAACAGTTTTTCCTTTGTGTTCTTTGCATTCCACATATTCCACAACATGACTGTGAGGAACCCCAGATCACTCTTTCTCAGTGGACTGTGTGCATTCTAAACACTGTACCATCTGCATTCACTAATTAATTCATTACAGTGGGTGAATAATGAGGCATCTTAGATGGTAAGGTGGAACTAATACCTGTAGAGTGACCTTAAGGATTGGAGATGTGCATGGTTGGATTACATGTAATTTGACAGATCCTGACATTTGCTAGCTAGAACCAAAAGCTTTCTGTAGTGTTGGTGATTAAATTATATAATAAGTTTTAGTATACTAAATGTGTTATTAATTTGACATTTAGTAAAAAAAGAATGGCAGTGATATGAAGATATTTGCAGCCATAAGCAGAATTAAAAATTTGCATCTGTGGGTGTCAACAGCAGGGTTAATATTTTTATAATGGTGCCAAATTCAGTTAAGTACAAATATTTGCATTTCCTTAGAACACATTAGAAACAATTCTGTTCACAGCAACATTGAATATAACTAAATCTAGCATCTTGCTTTCACAAAATTTTATAAAGTTTTATTTAATTAAGTCTGAATTTATTTGACCATTATGTGTTTTACCACTGTAAATCCTGGTTAGATTTACAGTGGGTCTGATTTGCTGGATTAGGGACAGTGTAGCCAAGTGGGTAGAGCGTTGGTCTGTGAACGAAAGGTTGGGGGTTCAAATCCAGGCTCTGCTACACTATGCTACACTGTTGGGTCCTTGAGCAAGACACTTAACCCCGTCTGCTCCAGGGGTGCCGTACATTGGCTGACCCTGCGCTCTGACCCCAACTTCCAAAGTTGGGATATGCAAAAAACCTGCAATTTCCCCTCGGGGTTTAATAAAGTATTTAAAAAATAAATAAATAAAATAATAAAAATCATGGCGCGCAAACACACTAGCAATTTACCACCATTTTTATTCCATGAAATTTTAACGATTGTACTATTTTTAACTATTTCCATTTATATAAATACTATGGTAAACATTTTTTTTCGCAAAACAGGTATCTATCAAGGTGACAGAATGTAAAATATGGCACATCTTTTTTGACGCTGTAATATTATGATAATATAATCTTGCTTGGCAAAGTTCTGTTGGATGAAGAACAATAGAAAGTCAGATATTAAAGGTTTTGACACTGGACAAGGTCACTGTAAGCAAAAAATAAATTGAATGGGGTGTAAAAAGACAGAATTTGAAAGAAAATGACATTTTGCATATTAGCAATAATGGATAATGGAAATAACATGAGAATTTCAATGACAACATTAAACCACATTGTCTACTATAAATACGTTTCTATAAAATAATATGGTAAACAGGTCTGGCTCTGAACTCTCCAACTTACCTCAGTGATTCAGTAGCGCCTGCTTTACGTCTGTGTGGAAAAAGGAGAGAGGCAGACTATTCACGATGAAGAAGACTAGATGAGGAGACAACATCCCTGAGGTCTTAAATATCCCTGACTTCTAATTTTATCCCTCCCCTTAAACATCTCCATCATCTTCAGTTTCTTCATCTCGTCGCTGTCCCCTCCTCCTGACCTGCGAGGTATCATCTGCTTCACCTGCTCGGTCATGCAAGGAGACTCAATACTGCAGGCCAGTGAAGTTCTACATGCGCTCGTATTGTGTTACGCCGTCCACAGATTGCTGGAGCGTATTCACGCTATCAAGTCGACACTGTGGCCACTGTGTCTAATACAGGGTTCATTCATTTATTCATTCTGTATACACCCTGGTATGGGTGCACATGCATCACAGGGCACTCAGACACAACTAGTAATAATTAACTTTCACCTACACCAGAATATAGGAACATCTCTGCAAAAATGCTGCATCACTGTGCCTCCCAAAATTGAACAGACGTCTTTACAATCCCATATCCCCCAGTTGTGATAGTATGGACATTTTAGACAGAATGAAATCTGCTCGACTTCATTTCATTTATTAAATTACTTTCATCTCTGCATTTCAGGTCTGCAACACATTACAAAAAAGATGGGACAATGACGTCTAGAGTTAGAAACAACGTAAAAAAAACCTGCAATCTTTAAAATAGGACAAAGTGTGCATGGCGGTTTGTTGTTTAGAAACGTGGCAAAGTGCTGCCCCATATAGTTTTTCAATGATTAATGGCTCACGTACAGAATGGAGCATAATGGAGCCAGACTTCCTCTAGCACAATACAGGTCAGCCACACCAAAAACAAACATGATAGTAATTCAGCCCGGTTTAGTTGTTGTAATGTGTACATGTCATTTACATACAGGTGCTTGGGGAGGATTATTGGCGTGATGGCTTTATGTGAGCATACATTTTGCATTTGAAAGATGTCAGGTAGTGGGACTGTCCAACTGAAGATATATCAGCAGATGAAATCATAAACAGCTATGGTGCTGCAAATATGGGATTTGATGTATGTATTTATTAATATTTATGGCGGCACGGTGGCTGAGTGGTTATAGCACTGTCGCCTCACAGCAAGAAGTCCCGGGTTCGATCCCCGGGTCGGG
>JAOUQU010000010.1:2159991-2179612 GCA_028566735.1 Ammoglanis amapaensis
ATCCCAACTTTTCTGGAAGTTGGGGTCAGAGCGCAGGGTCAGCCAACGTACGGCACCCCTGGAGCAGACAGGGTTAAAGGTCTTGCTCAAGGAGCCAACAGTGGCCTTGAACTCCCAACCTTTGGATTCACAACCTAACCCTCTACCCACTAGGCTACACTGTCCCTAATGATATTATATTAGGCCTTTGGGAAAGGAACTTAAGGGACAGTGTAGTCTAGTGTGTTGTGCTTTGGACATCAACCAGCCGATTGTATGGTTAAACTCTGGTTCTGCTACAAAGCCATTGTTGGGTCCTTGAGCAAGAGTCTTAACCCTGTCTGCTCCAGGGATGAATGGTGGCTGATTCTGCACTCTGACCCCAACATCCATACAAGTGGGGAAATGCAAAAAGCTAAACTAAATTTGTTTTATTGAACACCTGTATAATATGCGTAATGATAAATAAAGGAGTTCTGTTCAATTCAATTCTGTTCTAGCAACCCTGTCCAATCTATGGACTCTGAATAGTGGCTAAATAAGATTGTTTTTCATCTCTATATATGTATACTTCTTCTTAAGGTGTAGATAAGCTTGCCAGACCATGTTTATTGCATTTCGCACCATATAAAGAGCATATTTTAATACAAACCAAATCCTACAAGGTGTCTGCTTACAGATTATGTCTTGATAAGATATACTCTCATGCATCGTACAAAGGAGCTTTAAAGAATCTGGAATTCATTTAAACTGCGTCTTAAGAAAGACAGAAATGATATTGCATGGATCTAATACATAACCTTCGTTTATACAAAGCAATGGCAGCAAAATAAAATATGATTCTATATTTATACAGTCCCTTTTACTTTATTATACAGAGGTATTATACCAGGTCTGGTTTTAGCAGTAAACAGCAAAGACTTGGCAGGACCACAAAAGGCAGGATCGTCTAGACATTACTAGAACCACCACATTCACTCGTTGCCTCACTGCTTTATTTACTCCTTTATTCACACATTACAGCTATTTCAAGGTAATAGGTAACTAAAGGTATGTTTTTTAGAGTTAACTTCATTTGGGAGCTACACTACCAGCTGCACAGAATGGTAAACCAGACAAAACCAAACTTTACAATTTACCCTTATTAGGATTTATTATTTTTGTCAGTTTCAATCCTTGGATTTACATTTTCAGTATTTGGCATTTATCCAAAGCGACTTATATTACAGTAACAGTTTGGCTGACTGAGGGTTAAGAGCCAATCAGCAGCAACCTAGCTTTGGTGAGGTCTGACCCAAAATCGTTCGGATTACTAGTCCTATACCCTATCCACTAGGCTATGGCTGGCCCTTGTTGGCCCTCAGACAAGATCCAGATAATTTCAGGTTTATACTCAGTATTCTGTTCAGCCCCACAGACTACGTTAGGATAAGTTCTCGTCATAACATCACATTTAATGCTTGCAGTAGATCATTTGAACAAGTTCATGGTAGGTGACTGGGGGCTGTTTTCTGGAGGTGCATATATGCAAAAAGAAATACAAACAAACTGCTAAACAGAAGACTGCCCACAGCAGTCTGGGGATTTTCTTGACGTCATTTTGGGCCTGTGGGATTTAGAGGCTTTAAAAAGGAGCTCTTGTGCCACCCTGTGAGTTATTAGGGGGGGAAAACATCAAATCCACATCACAGTTGTGAATCTGTGTGGGCTCTGACATATCTGGAAAAAAAATCATCCTTTGCTTAAACATGGAGGTGGAAAGGAACGGATCTGATTTAGTCACATGACTGTTATTGAGTATTTTGTTTTGTATACTTGATTTTTTAAAAAGATTTTACAATCTGTACTTTTAGTTCTGCATACGTATGTTTGAACTAACTACATTTTACTACGTTGTTTGAATTAAACATCCATGTCTATTTGTTTTCCTTGCATTACACAGGAGACCCCCGCCCACTATATGTACATTTTTAGCATTTATCCAAAGTGACTTACCATTAGAATAAAGGGTTAAGAGCCTTGCTCAGGGGTGGTAGTTGGGCCTGAAGGGGTGACTTTTTCATCTCTAGCCCAACATCGTCCACTGATTGCTATTAAAAAAGTGACTAACAGTTTGTTTGACTAGTAATTTGTGTTTAGGTTTTACTAGCTAGCAATCCAAGAGTAAAAATCTGAACCCAACAAGTATGTAGCTTAAAATATAATGACAAAAAACATGTCTTAATTTCAAAAAATTTCATAATAGCACCGTTCGACATCCCATATTTTACGAAAATAGTACTGCAACATCAAAACTCACTTTTCCACTAAGGAAAGGATAAAACAGGAAGCTATGTAGTTCTCCCTGGCCAACGCCCTATAACAGCGAGGGGTCATTGAGCAACCGTGTTTGCATGGAAACCAATAACAGACTGGCCGCAGTGTTTGCCTCAGCAGTTACAGAGGCGAGTAGTGAAAAAAAGAAGGCATAGCCCACGATGAAGTTATGGAAAGAACAGGACACACACACTGAAAGAAAATCTGAGTCACATGGTGTCATTTGTTACCCCCCCCCCCAAATAAAGTCTGACTGGGGTTTTCCAGTTCCTTGTAATAATTTAGGCAGAACTAGGTATTAACCACTGGACGAGATCGTATGTATGTGATCTCGAGCATCCATTCTGCAACTAGGTGTGAGAAAGTTCATATACACAAGACAAACAACAGCCGAAGTACAAAATGTTATGGCTTAGTAAATGACACAATTATTTTGCAATTCTTTTATCAATTAAATGAGCTAATAATGCAAAACCACAGTGTGTAACCCCTTGATGATCTAATATAATACACTAGCAGACATCTCAAACGTGTTTATTTTAATCTCAGCTCTCTGGAATAATGAAGGTCAGTGAGGTTTATTTACTACAATTATTATGATATTATGCACAAGTTCTACCTTTAGTTCTATTTCATTTTGTTCTTGTATGAATATGATCCTAATTAAACAAGTCTCCAGGCCATGCAAGGTGTTTAGTTCCTGCATAGTCTTCTATTTATAATATTAAGGGTATTTTTTATTGCCATTGTCACCCTCTTGCCTGCTCAATAAAACTTTTGGGTCTGTCATTCATGGATTCTGTAAAGTAAAGTGCCTTTGGAACAATGTCTTTTAAAAAAGCTATGCAAATAATTCGATCTGACTTACCCTTCAAGCATTTTGTGGGCCAAAGATAACTGGTTAAGAGCCAACAATCCAATTCTGATGTGTTTAATGATACCACTGAATCTTGCCAGTTTGCAGGTTGCCCTTCCGTATATCATATTTGATAGGTGGCTACCACTGCATGGTGGGAAAACTTTATTAAAGTATACTTTATTATAAGAATATGCTCTGAGAAAGCTGTCCTACTTTTACATTTAGAATTTTGTGACAGACACTGAGTTTCTCCTACACATCAGCTTTTAACACAGAAGTGTCGAGGACTGACTGTTCCTGAAATACCTAATATATTCCACTCCGAGAGGCGCCAGGGCAGCAAGATGATCATTGTTTTTACCTTTAAGAAATATTTGCATATTGTGGTGTTTTGTAGAAAAGAATCTGAATATATTTGCCATGTTGTTGTCCCAAACCTCAATACTCCTAATTTTTTAATACACATTTATGAACAAACCGAACAACTACTGGTAGGTTGGGCACCTGCACAGACTTAGATTGTCCATTGGGCCCGTGAACAGACAAATCCACATAGGACCTTGCCTCATGCAGACAAAAAGATCCAGGTACTGCACACATGTCTTAAGGTTGATTTAAACATCTGCAAGACAGCGCTGTCACTTTAACAATGTTGTTTTCCGTTTATAGTTCAGAATTAAGGTCTAACATACAACATAAAGTAATTCAACGCAACAACGCTACTGGGGCATTAAGTTTGAGGGTTTTGCTGTGTTTGTGTTTACTCTCGGGTTTAGCGATGACCAAAAAAAGTCAGACTTGTAGACTTTAAGTGATCAATATTGAACAATGAATGTTTTTAAATGCTATGCTATGCTAAACGTCATAAATATTAAGGCGCCGCCTCATGTGCACAGAGCGAACACATTAACAGCAGGTAAGCTACTTTTTGTGCTCCGTATCATTTACAACATTTTAAAGGTGCACGTTGGGCTCTATGGAAAGGCTTGTTTCGATTTGACGGAGAAGTATAAATTGGCCTTTAGTCACAGCTCACCCTAGAAAGAAGTGGAAGTCAGCAGCAGTAAAGATGAAACAAAATCACACTCGGGTGATTGGATAAGATTAGACCCGGAAGAAAATGGTGCAAAACACGAAAAATCTATAAATTATAGCTAAAGAAATCAGTCAAAAATTTCAAATAAACATATGAACCCACTTTCCACTGCATTGTGAACACAAAAACAAGTCCCGAGGTCCTATAACTGACTCTGTGAGTGTTGCAAAACAATATTTAGTGCTTCACAGGATGGCCTTATTAGTTTAATTGAGCTTGGCACAATCTTTAACCTCCGGAGACTTGAAAGTTTAGCCAAACTGTACATTTAACTCAACACATTTTCAATAAATAAATGCCACAACAAAGTGGAAACTTTGCACAACTGACCCCTTTTATGTCTCCACGTGGTATTGAGAAATTTACTCTGAAACCTCAACTACAATGTAATAAAGCAATAAATTAAAATATGTAGGGCAAAGAGCAGAACGTAATAAATGACACATTCTTCCCAGTTCCAAACTGGACTTTTACCTCAAAGCCTGGATATTAAAAGATAACACTGGACAAGTCTGTTAATGTATTATTTAACCATACTGCCTTCAAATGTAATGTTTTTAACTCTCTTTATTCACACAAACACACATAAAAACAATCTTTTTTTCATAGGAAATAATACAGTCTGAGATCTTAAAATAAGATTATTATATTACAAATGCAAATCATTTATCATTGTGCTTTTATTTCTGAGCTCCCATCTTCTTCAAGTGTGACTGATAACACTGTTCACAGGCAATGGACAGACCAACCACTAAAGACACAAACTCCTCAAAGCTCACTTCACCATCTCGGTTCGTGTCCAGGTCCCTCATGATCTTGTCCACTGTACCGGGGTCCTTCTGAGACTGCAGAACAGGGTAGAAAGTGTCAAGTAAATGTAAAGTTAACTTGTTCACTTATATCTATTTTAATGACATGGTAGCACTTTGTGCCAAGTTTAACCATTTAAACAAGGGTTCTTAAGAAACAAATTTTAAACAAAATCTTAAGAAAACACAACAATATACAATTGAAAAAAGGAAAACAATGTATAAATAACAACCGTTGTGCTTTGGATAGTAAAACTTGAAAATATTATGGGTTATTTTTTTGTTATCATTCTAGCCCTAATGTGATTTTTTTTAATTATACCAAACTAATAGCTAAACTAAACTATGACAAAGATTTCAAAAGTAAAACTAATATTGCAAAGACAAGGGATTGGAAGTTATCAGTCAAAAACTATGAATGGCCTTCATTTAACATTTAACAAACACAAGTAAATGGGACAACAGAAGTGTTTTGGTTATTAACTGTAAAGTGCAGCGGGCAGATGTATTGCTTAATGCTAAATACCAGCACACAAACAAAAATATGATTTAATAAATAATTCCACAAAAATACATTTCAATGCAATTAGACATAATGTTATATATCCTTCTGGAACATGGAAGAGAAGTTAAATTTACCACAAGGAACACGCTATAATACAATAAAATACAGGGCAAAACAAAAGCATTGTGACTAACTCAATATAAAATAAATATATGTAGATATTTGTAATCTTATGCTTATTACCCTGAGAAAGTTTGAAAGCTCATTCTCCATTAGCTCACGGAGCTCACGACGACTCAAGGTGTTGGTGTTTCCTTCTCTGCAGGCGTAGCGGTGGAACACCAGAATAAGTGACTCCATCGCTTTTTCAAGGTCGGATGGCATGGCTTCTGATTTTCAGCTCTGTGTATAAAGAAAAAGCTTTAAACACTCCTAGAACAAATAGAAACAATTACTCTTATTTAAATGACTACAATTAAAGATCCTAACTCTTTTATGTGAGGGTGTGTCATCCACTACGTGTCTGGAATGTGCTTATTCAGTAAGAACAAGCAATGAGTAAACACAAAAGCCAACCAGATTCAAACCTAAACGTCAACACTAAAACGTATCATTAAAAGACTAATTAGTAGATGTAGATTTTCTCTGACCAACATAAATTACTGTGGAAAAAGAAGTATCATCACTGGCAAGCAACAACAGTGTGGGAGAGGATGGAGACATCGCCACCCACTACATATGGAATTCATTTAAGATCATCCTGCACACACATAACGATTTCTTCACAATATAAGTAAGAAACTACTTTTGAGCTTCAAAGAAAGACTATTAAGACACAAATATTAAGACACAAATAGAAATAGTCAACAATTGAGACGTTTATATGATAATATGATAATAATAGAGGTCAGATAGAGAAGATGTAAACATTAGTTAAATATGTTTTTATCCAAAATCACAGCCATAATATCATTTTTAATAAAAAAAACTACATTTACACAATTTGTATTGTTTGTACTGTTTTTAATGATTTATTTTATTCCGAATGCAATCAATTGTATATTTTAACAGTTGCAGTAATTATGAATTAAATAATTGCATTTTCACTCATGGTGGGCAATTTTAACAACTTTAAATGAATAAAGATTCACTATATCAGTTCAGGAGATAAATAAAATATACTATATTTATACTATTTTTGGTTAGCAAATTTAGCTCAATCAAAACATGCAAGAGTTCCTATACTTGACAAATACTTGAAATCTAGAAACGTTAAACTCAAAACATCTGTATTTAAAATAATGAATTAAACGAATACGACCCATATATTTGTTGTTTAATATTTAAATGTGACTTTAGATGATAATTCTTAAACTGAATTTAGTATTTAATAGAATCAATAGACTGGAACCAATTTTCAGTACAATATAATGAATTAACAAACAACAAAGCTTGTATAAATTAACATTATTAATAATTAATAACAATAAAAATGAAAATAAATAAGGGTCTTGAGTTCAGTGTACAGAATACCATGAACTTTGAACACGTGACCAGGACGCACTACCTTAAAAAAACACTTATTAGCTAAACACTGTGTTTGTAACTTACCAGATAAAGTAAGTAGAACTCAGCAGAGCAGTGCAGGCAATGATTTGTGTTATAGAGCTGCAGAATTTATACCCACAGATGGGACAGGGCGTTACCCTTTCAAAGTAAAAAAAAAAGGTTCTAGGGAGTGGTTGAGCAGTGATAAATGTTGCTTTTAGCTACTCTAAAGCAACTGTGTCATATCTTACAGACTCTATCAGTAATGGAAGATGTCATTGTGTAAATCTATGACTATGAATGAGATGGGTTTTACCTTTGTTGGTGATTGTTACCAAAGCAACTAAACCTACAGTGATGAGTAAAGACATGCATGCATACGAATCATCCTCTGGAAACTTCCTCAAATTCATTTAAAGCACAACTATCTGGACTGCAATTTTCCCCTCTAGGTTACGTTATACCACTTTTGCACAACATACATTAATTTACAATGAATTGTGTTTAAATGTGTTGTAACTTGTTTACTTAGATTTTAACGTCATTATTTTATAGGGTAGCTATTCATTTCATAAATGTCATCAGTACACAAAGTTACATTAAACACAGTCCTAGATGATTTTGTATCTATAGTTTTCATACCCCTTGAACTTGTCACCTTACATTTAAAAAAAAATTACTTAAAAGAACAACATATCAAGGGAAGTCATTGTGAAGTTAATTGGTCTATTTAATTTTATAGCATTTGAATTTCAGGAATGTGCATGTTAATAAGCCATTCTTAAAAGTATTCTCTATATCTGTTGTATTTAGTATTAAATGTACCTAACACCACTAAGTGATATATGATGATATATATTATTTTACACGGGCTACATTAAGAACAATAATAAATACATTTACAATGTGCAACATTATGTAAAGCTGGATACAGGGTGCTATTGAGCATGCGCGAAGTTTGCACCTGACATAATTCAATGCAGTAGCGCCACCGCATGTTTGCTTTGAATAAAACAGTTCGAACCTGATTTTAATCTGCTCGACATCTTTTTGTTTATTAAAAAGCACATTCATTTCAGCATGTTAGGCCTGCAACAACACATTCTAATAACAAACAAACAAACAACAACAACGACACCAATAATAATATTATTAGTACAGTATTACATTGACTTTTTTTGTTTGTTATTATTATTTTCAATTGTATAAATTTTCCACATATTCTATAATGGTGAAAAATCAGAAATACAGACAGGCCAGAACAGGTTCGGCATCATCTTTTTTTATTTCGCAGTAACATCTTTGTTTTTTTTTTATGTGCAGCAGGTGGATTTGCACTATCTTGCTACGGACTGGGAAAAATGCCATCGATAGATGTTTTCCGGTGTCCTCTATGTGCTCCGGTTTTCTTCCACAGACTAAAAACAATGCCACAAATGCCACAAGGATGATTGGAGCTGCCGTAGTGCCGATTCCAAGCCCGGTTTTGGAGAAGCGGGAGGTGGGTGCAACTGGCACCAACAGGTAATGATGACATCCATGATTGGTGATGGACGCTAACTAGAACATATAGGTTTATGCATTCGTTTGAAACGATGGGATGCTGGTTGCCAAGGAAACGGGATGCCGACACTCGGATGGGCAGTGGTACTGATGAGAGGAGAAGGAGGAGGAGGAGGAACACTAGTAGGGGGAGGAAAACGCCTTTTAAAAGGTGTTTGTGTATCCCACTAAGCTACATTTTTCCGAATTCAAGAGAAGCAGGAGGTGCTCGTGAGGAGGTGCTGGACCTCCATTAAGAATCAAGATTAATAATGGTAAGATTTGCTGCACGTGCGCTCGTCTCACCGTCGCGTGCGCGGTCGCGCGCTGGTAGATGCCGTCGAATAGCCGAGTCATACGAGTCCGTCCCGAAAATTGTATATTAACTAAACTAGACGAATTAAAAATGTTTAATTAAAGTAGAACAAGCGGGGTTGTTTTTATTAGCAAGTTTATTTAACGTGTCGAAGCGTACAAGTGTCCCGTCATCGCTTTAGTAACGGAGGGAGGGAGGGCGGCTACATTTCCATCATGGCGCCCAGATACCAGGTGAAGGTAAGCGCGCAGCTTTTAGGTTTCTAAATAAGATTTGTTATCACCAGACAACAAAGCACTCGGTTAAAATATATATTTAATGCTTAAATTTCGACATAATGAGTCTAATTCGGTTTTTAGGTTGTAAAATGAGTCTGAGAGTGACGCAAAGGCCCGGTTGACATTGCTGCAGAGCAACGGTCGCATCCCACAACCGGCCGTATTTCAAATCACTTTTCCTTATAATTGAAGTGCACTAGAAATTATTGTACAGCCTGTCCATCAAACCGAACGCAGATATAACCGAGTATGTGAAGTACAACGTATTAACCTTTAAAAATGTCATGAGAATAGGTGGCACGAAGAAGGTCCTGGGTTCCATTCCCATGTGGTGCCAGGTGGAGAGTTTGCATGTTCTCCTCAGCTCCTAGAGTCAGTTTTTAGTATTTACAGTTAACAAGCTATTCAGTGGAATTTCAAAGGTGTGTAATACCATGTCATTTGTATTATTCATTGTTATTTTTAATAATACTTTTTTTTAATCATGATGTGATGTTGGTGCTCTCGGAGGACCCTTAACTGGCCTTATGCAAAAGCAATGATAACTTTTAATTAGACTTACATATGTATTAAATGTTATCAAGAATAAAACATACCATGAAGCATTGGCATTAAATTATTTTGTGTTTTGTGTTTTGAGTTTTTGTCTAACTTAAAAAGACAAATTATTCAAATATGTTTGTGCTTTGTATTGCACGAGGAGTCGAGTGTTTAGACCTCGTGACGGAGATAAAACTCGAGCATCTAGCCTGCAGTCTGTCAGTTAAGTAATAAGCTAGGATCCATTAAATGACCCCAGAGGCCAGTAAAACTGCTGATTGTAGTCCCCGAAGATCCAGCATCGATTGCTTGGTTCATTTATTTCTATGTATTTTACTTGCTATCTTTAACTCGGGTGTAACTCTTTAGATACATTGAAGAGTGAAAGGGTGGATTGATATAATGTTTCGCTATGCTTAATAAATGATGTACAATCACAGATAGTTTCCAGATATATTATATAAATACAATCTGTATAAAATATAATGTTGTACTTTCTACCCTTCTTTACAGTCAAACATGAAGAGCTTGGAGAGAGAGCTTCAGTGTCCGGTATGTAAAGACATTGTCAAGCAGCCGGTGGTGTTGCCTTGCCAGCACAGTGTGTGTTTGCTGTGTGCCTCTGAGGTCCTGGTGCAATGTGGCTACCCTCATCCTGAGCTGCCCCCCGAGCCCCATTCTCCTGCCTCAACACCAAACATGCGCTCACCACGCCAGACTCGCCGGCCTGTGGACAGACCCCTGCGTCCAGGTGTGTAAAAATAGTGCACAAGTGCAACCTTATAAAGTACGGTAAAGTCGTAGAGGGCTAATTTGCGGACATGCGTGCAGCTTAGGTACTATTTTACAGCGCACTTAGACAATCATGCATCTTTTCAGATTCTTCTGGACCTCCGTTAATGACCTGGTGGGCCGGAGACATATGCTTTAATGACAGTGTTGAGGTTTTTTGTGTAGGTTTGGGGACTCCAGGACGAAGGCGGAAGGAGGGCTTGATCCAAGTCATGCTGTTCCCTTGTGTTCCTTGTGGTCGAGACGTGGAATTGGGTGAGAGAGGACTGGTGGACTGTATGAGAAACCTCACATTAGAGCGGATAGTAGAAAGGTAACTTTAAAATTATGTTTTCTAAAATACACCTGGTTGTAGGTCAGATTAAGTTGTGATGATTTTAGATTGTATATATAATTTTTGTGTAATGATTGGGTTTGGGGTTAAGCTATCGTTTCTATTTATCATTAAAATTTTATATTGAACGATTGCAATACCTTTAGCACCTACCATACATTCAACACTTAAATGTAATTTTATGTTGTTAGCTGGTTATGGTGGGTTTATTTAATCTCTTACACAGGAATCCAGAGTTGAATGGACCCTCAGGGATTGCTTGTTAGTCCTATTTTGGGTGTAAAAAAGAGCTATGTTGTAGGGCCATTCTACACATTCTACAGGACAAACCTGATCACAATGAAAGATTAACAAATAAATAATAATTCATTTATTGTTTCATCTATCCAGGTACAGACACACAGTGAATCTGGGAAGTGTTGCTGTAATGTGTCAGTTCTGTAAACCCCCTCATGCACTAGAAGCCACCAAGGGCTGTGCTGACTGCCGGGCGAGTTTCTGTAACGAGTGTTTTAAACTGTACCACCCATGGGGTACTCCTCGTGCTCAGCACGAGCATGTACTGCCTACTCTTAACTTCAGGCCCAAGGTAAATCTTTATTAATTATGCCTCACATTTCCATGTATTATATCCTCACATCATCCTTTTTTACTTTATACTTTTTTTTCCATCACATCGTTTTTCTGTAGGTGTTGACGTGTCCAGAGCATGAGCAGGAAAAGTTACAGTTCTATTGCAAGTCATGTGCAAGACTCCTCTGTTCCCTCTGTAAGCTTCGTCGAGTTCACGGAGGTCACAAGGTTGTATCGGTCACTCAGGCATACCAGACACTTAAGGTACTATGATCTCATGCAGAGAATTTATACTACTTTGTTTTATAGCAATAATAATAAATAATAAATTATTTGTGAATTTAGAACTCTTCTGTTCTTTATATTGTAGGATAAGATAATCAAGGAGCTAAACTTCATCCTGTCCAATCAGACTTCAGTACTGACTCAGATCACACAGCTGGAAAATGCCATCACTCAAACTGAAGTACTACACTGTATTATTTTCATTAATCATACCGAGTTACTACACTGTAGTATTATCACTCATACTGAGTTACTACACTGTATTATTATCATTAATCATACCGAGTTACTACACTGTAGTATTATCACTCGTACTGAGTTACTACACTGTATTATTATCATTAATCATACCGAGTTACTACACTGTAGTATTATCCTCACTTATACTGAGTTACTACACTGTAGTATTATCACTCATACTGAGTTACTACACTGTATTATTATCCTCACTTATACTGAGGTATTACATTGTATTTTAACACTCGTACTGAGGTACTACAATGTATTATTATCATTAATCATACCGAGTTACTACACTGTATTATTATCATCACTTATACTGAGTTACTACACCGTATTATTATCATCACTTATACTGAGTTACTACACTGTATTATTATCCTCACTTATACTGAGTTACTACACTGTATTATTATCATTAATCATACCCAGTTACAACACTGTATTTTCATCACTCATACTGAGGTATTACACTGTATTAATACCGTTACTTATACTGAGTTACTACACTGTATTATTATCATCAGTTAATAGTAATAGTTAATTGTTAGTGGTGGCCTCATTAGGGTGTTTGTTTATTAGGAATGGAGGAAACCAGATTACACGGAGTAAACCCATGCAAAATGTGTTTTAAATTCAATTTCATTCACTAGCCATGGCAAAATTCTGGACACAATCCAATACTTGTAATTGCGGGTCATAAAATGTTTTATTAGTATCATATTTCATATTTCTGCTGTAACATTTGTGTGTGCAGGTGAACAGTGTAGCGGCTCGCGAGCAGCTTTCTCAGTGTGTGAGGGAACTTCTGGCTCTCCTATCAGAGCGGCAGGTCATCCTGTCTCAGGGACTGGAGAGCTCGCGCCAGAGACGCAGCGAGGCCTTAGCCAATCAAGTCGCTGAAAGGCGGAGCTTGCTGGAAAATGCCGGGCTTGTTGCTTTTACTCAGGAGCTGCTGAAGGAGACTGACCCGGCCTGCTTCGTTCATGCTGCCAGGCTAACACACAACAGGTAGAACGCACACACACACACACACACACACACACACACAACAAAACTATAGACATTCCAATGATCCAGAACATGGAAAGCAGTAAAACATCCCGATCAGGACACATCAAACTCACAGCAGCCAACCTGTATTCTGCATACAGTGGAACCTTGCAGTAGTTGTTAAATCATGATGTTTGTATGTTAAACCTGTTTTCCATAAGAACAAATATAAGTCTAAATCATCTAGTGAATCCAGTATCGTGAATTGTATCGCAGGGTGGATAAAGTGCATCGTTACATTCATAATAAATCTTATATAATCTTTGTCTCTCTCTGTTTAAAGATTGGCTCAGTCCATCGATTTCCTTCAGAGTTTCTCTCTCTCCGCTGATCCATCATTCCGGCACTTTCAGCTGGACGTCTCCAGAGAACTCAAACTTCTCACTGATCTCAACTTTATTCAAGGTTAGAAATGAACCACACACACACATTTAAAAACTAGGACTATTTAAAGAGGTGCACTTGTGGTACACTTAATAGGAACAAAAAAAAACAAAAACAAATCGTGCTTCAGTAGACAGATAATAATAATTGCACACAAAGCACTTGCTGTACCCTGATTTTGCTTTTGGATACAAAGTGTGTGAGCTAGATGCAAAACTTTTATTTTTGATACAATCAGGTCAAAGAGTACCTGAATTAACTATGTAGAACACTCCAACTCCTCGCAGTCTTGTTTTAATTTAAAAGCTGGAATAGGCTCTAGTCTACCAACTCTGATTGGCTATGTGGTTAAGGAAGTGGGTGAGTGTTTATGTCCTGATCCAGTTGGGACCTTGAGCAAGGCTTGTGTACTGTCATAACTTAGTCACCTAGTAAAATAAAGGTAAACGATATGATGACAAGTGTGATTAAATATCTCTTCCTTTTTAGCGCCTCTGGCTCCAGTCATTGATACCCAGCACACCCTGGCCTACGATCAGATGTTTCTGTGCTGGCGGCTGCCACAGGATTCCTCTCCCGCCTGGCACTACTCGGTGGAGTACCGCCGTCGAGGCGTTGTGCCTGGGGGAGGCACAAAAGGCGGGATCCGGGGCGGACTGGCAGGTGCTCGGTGGGGATGGCTGAGACTAGACGAGGTGAATGGGACCAGTGCCGTGATCGACAGATTAGAGATGGACAGCGTTTATGTTCTCAGAGTGAGGGGCTGCAATAAGGCTGGTTTTGGAGAGTACAGCGAGGAGGTGTACTTACACACCCCACCAGCTCCAGGTAAACACCCAGTGTCTAATCTGTTGATACCTGATTATATTAACTAATGGATGTAACGATTCATACAGAATCATTAAGTATCATCAATCATTTAAAATGAATTAATGGGGGCTCTGGACTAAGGTGCCATCACTATGATCCGAGGACGGAGAGTTCGAATCTTGGTCATGCTGTGCCTGCCTTCAGCTGCCAGAGTCTGAGAGAGCATAATTGGCCCTGCTCTCTCTGGGTGGGTAGATGGTGCTCTCTCCACACATCATTCCTGAGGTGATGCTCATCAACACAAGGCATCTACTTGCTGATGTATCGGATCTTGTTTGTTGCACTTTGTTGCACGAGTGTATCAGCTATCCAGTGATGATGCGGCAGCATGAAAAGGAGTCGGAGGAGGAGTGTGCTAGCCAGCATCCTCCTTGTGGTGGGAGTATTATTAGTGATAGGGAAGAGTACTAACAAAATAGGCTGGGTAATGTTCTCTCCAAATGTATAAATAAATTAAATAAACAGCAGGCGGCACTGTCGCTATTTTTGGTTTCGTTTTTTTCAGAATTTAACTCCAGAAATAAAAAGACATTCATTGTTTTCCATACTTTATTTTCCAAAGAGAAATAGTAAAAGGGAAATAAATCGTTTGGTGAAGCTGGTATCATGAATCGCATTGCATCGTGGGTAAAGTGTATCGTCACATCCCTAACTGAAACACATTATCAGTTCTTTTACATTTAATCCATCCAGTCATTCATTCTTTAGTTTTTCCAGCGTTTATTCCTATCTAGGGTCATGATGGGAGACACACTGGGTGAATACACTAAACATGAGCAGGTCACAGACACACATTATATTATCTCCAATTAACCTGAGTGCATGTCTTTGGACTGTGGGAAGAAACCAGAGTTCCCGGGGGAAACCCACGCAGACACGGGGAGAACTTGCAATAATTCCAAAAGCATTTTATTTTTTAAACTGTATTATTTCTTTCAAGTTCAGACACACGTGCACTTTATTAGCCGTGCTTCATTTTAACATGGTTACCCAATAACTGTTTTTTTCCTTCTCTTCTTTTTGTCCATCTCAATCGTTCTGCCCAGCTTTTGCTCCTTTTCTACATTGCTGTCGTTCCATACTTCTGTTTTCTTCCTTATTTCTTTCGTCTTTCCCATCTATTTTACAGCCTGCCTTTAATGCTCAAGTATTTTTGCATGCTTCATTTAAAACACTTGTTACTCTTACTTGGAACCGTTGTTTTGCAAGTATTTTAACAAGATAATATAAAACACTTCCGAATAAAATGTAGAAAACGTTTTCATCCCTGTGGATTTACACACACAGAAATTGCTATGTGAATCACACATTTACACACACCAGTGAACACTCACTAGTGGGCAGCACTGAGCACACACGTGCAGTGCACAATGCATTGGGTAGCCCTAGCCACGGCACTCGGGAAGCATTTAGAGGTCAGAAACCTCGTGTAGATGCACGATTGAAGGTTTATTCGCGGCGAGAGCAAACAATAACAGAAAATGGCACTCTGTGACCTCTGATAGGCCAATTCAAAAAGACTTTGATCACTTAATATATCAGGATTTTAGTTTTTCTGACTACTAGTCAAGTATTTAAACTACTAGGTCCACTTCAGTCCATAATATTTGCCTTATTTTAGCAGAGCTCACTAGATTTACTGAAGGAGACTTTGTAGACTTCTCTTGTTCTTTCCTTTTGCAAGTCCTAATGTTCTGTAACACCCACCCTGCTTAACTCTGATCTCACCCTTAGTGCCGCTCTCCCCCCCCCCCCTGTTCCCTTTTTATGTCCTCTTTGCTGACCTTCTTTTCTCCGGCCATTCCTCCTCTTCCCACCGAACTTCCAAACCTTCTAATCTGCTCAGTACTGAATTTTTACTTGGACTCTCGTTGGGGTCTACACGCTGACCGATTAGTGGTGAATAAAGAGCAGCGCGGTGCTCGTAGTGTGCCGGGCCTCTCTCTTCTCCAGGCTGCTGACCGGGCCCTCACTTCCTGTCACCTGACTGCCGATCTTCTGGTGGGCGACGTGGCCATCACACAGGGCCGTCATTACTGGGCATGCTCAGTGGAGCCTGGCTCATACCTTGTCAAGGTAAGCTAGCCAGATCCCGAAATGCTACTGATTCATGTAGGATTTATCTTTTATAGACATTCTTCAGTCTAGCAAACAGCATGTTACAGAATTAAATGACTTTGTCTACTTGTGGGATTGTAGAATTAAAACATATATCTCAATTTGAGTTTTGAAATTGATCAGATCTTGTTGGGAAATGTCATATTTCAGTCAGTCTTTACTAATGCTTTTATTCTGTTACTTTCATAATGTGTCTGTAATAAAGGTTGGTGTCGGTCTGGAGTCAAAGCTTCAAGAATGGTTTCATTTGCCCCAAGACATGGCTAGCCCAAGGTGAGCTTATTAACAAAATATATGATCAACATTAATAAAACAGCCATCAACTTGAGATGCGATTGTTTCCTGGCTTTAAAAGGTTTGTTTTGTCCATGTAATTGTTTGATTACTTGTTACCTCACATTTTGTGCTTTTCACTTTAGTTACTCAACAATGAAAGTCAGATATTTCAGCAGCTCAAGGTACATTATAGGCTCATCTCCCCATTTTTGCCGACACACCCTATACCCTTAATGACAAGTTTGACACCTCGTGTATGTCATTACAAACATGATTTGATGACCATTTACAATATTTAGGAGACACCCTTATCCAATGCAAGTTACAATTGAATTACAACAGTGACACCTTGTTGGTAGTTGGGCTCGAACCGACGACCTTTTGCTTTCTAGCCCAAGCCACTAAACCAAAACCTCCCAATACTTTGCTGACTATTAGAACAAGCATAATATCTGTTAGTTTAGTATTTTGGGCTTTTACACACTTTCTTCTGCATTCAATACAATCCGTGCAGTGAAACTCACATTAACACACACTAGGAGGAAGTAGTGAGTACCAGCACCCCATTGTTTATTTTAGATCATCACACATCATAATTCCAATGCAGTGACACTGATTTCCCATCACACCCCGGGATGCACTTACATTTGCAGGTATGACCCAGACAGTGGCCATGACAGTGGGGCAGAAGATTCCTCAGACTCCCCTCCACCTTTTACCTTCCTAACAATGGGCATGGGCAAGATCTACCTTCCTTCCACTTCCAATCATGGAACAAGCAACCACAGAGACTTCGGCAAAACCAACGGGCCCTCCTCTCCCACCGGCGTAACCTATCCTCTCCCTCCCAGACTGGGGCTGTGTCTGGACTTCGAAAAGGGCCGCGTCACCTTCTACGACGCTCATTCGCTGCGGCCACTCTGGGAGGGGCCGGTCGACTGTTCCGCCCCAGTCTGCCCTGCGTTCTGCTTCATTGGAGGAGGGGCTCTGCAGCTACAGGACCTGGTGGCAAATCACAACGCCGATCAGACACCTGTCAGAAGAGTCACCATCCAATCCCGTGCCACTAAAATGAGCTGAGGTGATGATGTGATAATGATAATGAATTTACACAAAGATGATTGTTAATCTTGATAAATCGCACTTAACATGCACCTGATCAAATATTCTGTAGAATAATGTATTTACACAAAATAATATGAACACTTGTGTATCATATAGAACTATACATGTACTATATCTATATATTGAAACATATGTACATAATTTTTATTTGCCGTTTGTCTCAAACACCTCAAGTGTTTTTGATAATCTAAACTACTTTCTACTTTGAACCTACATACACAACTATGATTGACTGTTCACATAGAAGCCGTCATCGGAAAACTTTGGGACGACATGGAAAATGCATCCCGTCATCATCTGGATTTACCACAGCTAATTCCTTTCAGGGTCAAAACATCTTCAGTATCTTCAATTATATCTGGCTGCATGTCTTTGAACAATTACTTTTAGATATCTACATATTGAATAATATTTTGCATAGTTAAAAATATCGGACTAATCAAAAGCTTAAAATATCTCCGGTTCAAACTGTCTGCAAATGTTTTATTTGCATTTTTCACACAGTTAACTGATATTTTTTCTGATTTGGGGTTTTATTCTGCTGACTGTAAAAAACAAAGTTTATACGTGTGTATTTAGTAATCTCTATCACTAACATAGTAATATGTGTCACGTCACACAAACATACATAACATACTAAAATATTGACGTCACGTGGAAGGTACAAAGCATGGCAACTATGAAGATTTCTTACTTTTATTTGTGTATAGACTAACTATAGAAAAACAACAATTGATTAGTAAGTTTAGTTTACAAAACAGATAGAGTAGCAAATTTGGACACTCCTCATTCGTTGGGTTTAACCACATTTTGCTTTGATGACGGCTTTGCGCATTACACTTGGCTTTCTCGTGACGTTCATAAGGACCTGGAATACTTTCCTCGGTCGCATAAAAATCTGGGTGACTTGGAAAACGGCTGTGCTATATTATCCAGTTAAGATTATGACACCTTTTCAAAAGCTCATGGAACACTTCATCTAGATTCGAGCAACTCATTTTTTTTTTGAGTTCCTCAATTCCTCCTCTCTGCTCTTGGAGTCTTTTTGCAGGGTAATAAGTTAATTAATCATCTTGGAGATGGTTGGGATTGCTGTATGCTTTGCAATTCATCCCATATGTGATTAATAGGGTGTTGGTCAGGACTCTGGAGAACTCTGTGCCGGCTACTGGAGTTCCTCTACAAGAAATAAATCAAACCAGGTCTTCAAACCTCAGACTGTTACAGTCATGCCCCGGAAATAACTCTGTATTAGGGAATGGTGTGCATATTTTCGGCTGTATAATGTAGCTCATGTGCATCATCTAGATTACAATAAGGAAGTGTGTGTTCTCTTATGCAACTTAGTCCATCTTGTAGAACGATTGTAACACACAGACTGTGAGCTTGATTTTCGTGTAGATGTAAAGCTGTGCTTTTGTTGAATGGCTTATGAGCAAACCTTGAAGAATTAAATGTAGACGTCGCTGCTGGCAGAATATTTATGGAATATAAACTAAAGAAGGATGCAAAATAAAGACTGGAACAAATTGTTTAATGTCCGAATCCTGGATTTTTTTTCAAATTATATTTAATACTTACATGTTTCTACAGCATCATCGTCATTTCATACACATATATGAGGGACAGTGTAGCCTAGTGGGTAGAGCGTTGGGCTGTGAACCCTCCCTCTGCTACACTCCGCTACACTGCTGGGTCCTTGAGCGAGACCCTTAACCCTGTCTGCTCCAGGGGGCGCCGTACTGCGGCTGACCCTGCACTCTGACCCCCAACTTCCAGACAA
>JAOUQU010000010.1:2221168-2232191 GCA_028566735.1 Ammoglanis amapaensis
ATTAAAGGTAAAACTTCACAAATATGTATCCCGGTCTAAATGGTATTTTTAGTCGACTATTAGTCGATTAGTTGGAGCAAATGACGACCACTGGTCGACCAACAAAATCCTTGGTTGTGAACAGCCCTAGTAGCTACACATGCATATGTTACTAGCGCTATCCACAGACAGATTTGCATGAAAGAAAACAAAATCACGAGTGATTACAAAAGACATTACAGTCATAGTTTGATCAGATATGACTCCATGACGACGTTAACATTGTTCAAAATGGTCTCACTGGAACCTGTTCCAACGGTCATCAAATAACATTCTTACTGAAATACTGGAGGTGTCAAATCTAATTGTTGCTCATATGGTCATTCATGGTATTGGTAGGTGAGTCAAAACATGTCATAATGGAAAAAAAATATTCAAAATCCTTCAACACACCTGCATCATTTTGGCATGGATGTAGAAACACGAGTAACCCAGCTGAGTAATCTTCTTGGCTAGCAGTTCTACTCTTTGCGTGGAGTTACAGAAGATGATCGACTGGTTGATCTGCAGCTGTAAAGATCAGACGAAACACGTTCTCAATTTCGAAAACGCCCCAACCTGTAGCAAGTAGGTACAGTGAGAAGAGTCGACGTCTGTTCTCATGCCTACCCTGGAGAAGAGTGTGTTCAGGCAGTGCACTTTCTGTCTCTCGGTAACATAAGCATAGTACTGAGTGATGCCCTTGAGTGTCAGTTCCTCCATCAGATTGATTTCGTAGGGCTTTTTCAGGTGCTTCATCTAGGACAGACATCAGGACGTGTGAGAATTTCAGAGTGAAACATAACTGAGAAACTGGGTGCAGGTACGTATTGGTTTTTGCTTTTTACCATGAATTTCTGAACGCTGATGGGGAAAGTTGCAGAATAAAGCAGGATCTGTCTGTTTTTGTCCAGGAAGCTGATAATTTCTTCAATAAGCACCACAAAATCCTGCGAGAGGAGCTTATCAGCCTGAGGAGAGCAGAGAAGGAAGCATAAATCCATATTATTTAGTATTTGTGTTAATTATGGTATACCTAAAGCAATGCCAAAGTAAGCGCAAACAGGCTGGCAGTAGACATTCGCCATTTGTGTACAATTCAAATCACTGACTTAATGAATTTGGTTGTTCTTAAGTTAAAATATGTAAGTGCGTGGTTTGGGACGCACCTATAAAGTCTAAACACATTGTGTAATAAATCGTACTTATATGTATGAAGAAAGTCAGTGAAGTTAAGCAATGAAATTGAAAAACTGCAGCATCTTCGTTTGATCATAAAGGTAAATAAAACCCGTTTATTGTTATTTGTTAAAATGTACATTATTTGTTGTCTATAAAGTAAATTTATAACAGAATGTGTTCGCTTGTAGTCTACAACGACGACGATTCACACTCCCCAGAGGAGTAAACACAAACGCAACAGTATCATATATATGATTAACTGGTGTATTTTCTTAACAGTAATAATAGTTGTAATAGTTTTAATAATAATAGTTTTAGGCTTGTACTTACCTCATCCATGACCATAATCTGAACTTTATCTACTTTAGCTACTCCCTTCTTAATCAAATCCAGAATCCTGCCTGGTGTGGCGATCACCACATGGACTGCAAACACAAACACGACGATTTATTAAACAAAAACATTTAATTACATGAAAAAAAGTAACGAACAATTCAAGCATCTCCCTAAAATATCTCATGTTATGGTGTGTTGTGCCAATAACGCTACGTTCACACGATGTGACAAACTATTTAGATCCTTGTACAGCTCGTACATGACTTTAGCTCGTCGTTTCGTTTTTTTACCCGACACAAGACGACCGGTTGATTGGATGGTGCTGTGTGCGACAACCTCTTTCCATCGCGAGGCAAAGATGCAAACGACTCTTCTTAACTGAAGATTTGTTCTCGAATACACATGAATAGTGATGAAGTGTTTAATGATACAGAGTCCAAAGAATATTAGCAATAAGCACGGAAGAGAAGAAAAATAAAAATGTTGCAGCCTGATTGTGCATTATGTTTGTTGCATCTGCTTTACTGTCAAAAATGTAGCACCGGGTGTTCAGGGAACTCAGACGCCAGGCTTGTTCAGTCACTTTCTAATAAAAGTTGAGCCAGTTTACACGGTCTAGTGCTGGAAATTACCGATTTCATCGAGACGCATGATGTCGTCTCGCAGGTTTGTTCCTCCGGTCGTGGCCATGACTTTAACTCCACCCAGATGCTTACTGAGCTGAATGCTGATCTGGCTGACCTGTAGTGCAAGCTCACGAGTGGGCACCATAACAACAGCTGCACAGAGAGAAAGACAACCCTATCACGCACGAGTGACGAAAGCGGGCGAAAACAAGCAATCAAAAAATCAACAATGTGAGGTTAAACAAAAATGACGTACCCTGAATGTGGTCTTTCTTCAGATCTATCCTCTCCAGCATAGGAATCAGGTACGCCCCACTCTTTCCTGTCCCGTTTTTGGCACGAGCCAGGATGTCACGGCCAGAAAGAGCGATGGGGATGCTCTCCTCCTGAAAACCACAAAGAACAATCGGTCTTATAAAACCGCAGGGTTAAATAACCCGAAGCAACACGTGACTAGAGTGTTGCTACCTGGATGGGAGAAGGTTTTTCCCAACCCATTTCAAAGATCCCCATCAGCAGCTCTCTTTTCAAACAGTAGTCTTCAAATTCGTTGCCCTTGGTCGCAGTCACATCCTAAAGAGGAAGCAAAGACTCATTAGTCAAGTGCACTGCACAATGGAGAGCAGCAAAAAAACTGTAATCAGTACTAAACATAATAAGTAACAAAAGAAGAAGAAACTCATGCATGACTTACTGAAGTTTTCACTCTAGTATCTTTGGGCGGGAGCTGCAAGCTCTTCTTCCAATCATCACCAAACCTGTACCAGGAACGCACAGTCGTATCAATAATAAAATGACAGAAAACACATTTTTGACCATGTGACGTGGCACGCACCTGATTCCAGGACCTTCACGAGAGTCCGCAGCTTGTTTTTGAGCCCCAACTTTTCCGAACGGATTGCTCGGAGCCATGGATCCTGATTGAGAAGCTGGTTTAGGTTGTCCTTTAAGCTGCCCGTTCTGCTTGCTGATGCCCATAACAACCGGACCTACGTTTTCCATCCTTGCAGTGGCCATCAGGTATCTTTTTTAAAGCAAAGGATCCAGAAATATGTGCTTTCTTCTTTTATGCTTCGTTATTGGTATATAAAAATCCCAATAAAAGATTTATGAGTGTATCAACAGTTCTTGAATATTTACAAACTGGTCTATGTACACGCTCAGTGCGTTCTCTTTAAACAAGAGGCACTGACTTTACAAGAAATTTTAAGTAAGCTCTTCCAAACGAAGAGAAATAAACATTTATATGTATAAATAGTTCAGGCCTGCTCAACAGTATAAAAAAATATACATAAGCAGGTTCCAAAAAGCCCAAGTCCCGAATTAGAACAGCTAGGCAAAATGAACAATAGAGACTATTGCCAAAATGTTTCTCTTCTAATCAGGAACGTTAATATCTCTGTCTTTAGGTTTATGTAAACGGAGTTGTTTTCTTTTTAACCCCAAATTTTTATTGTTTCTTTCACATGAACTTTTTTTCTCCAGTAAAGACAAGATTTGCTGGTTTTCTTATTCAAGTCTTCTCAGCTATTTTAGCAGAAAGCAGTCCTTTCGTGGTTCAAAATCTGTCCAGTAGCACTGATGGCTCTAAAGTCCAAGCCAACATACAGATTTATGTTTCCCCTAGAAGCAATGGAAGGGGGGAAAGGCTGATCCAAATTTCTGCTGACTTTAAAGAGGTTTTACTCAGAGTCCCTCGGTGTGGTCTTCAGACTTCACCTGCACTAGGAACACAAAAAACACAAAATCAAATACAGATTTCAACCAGAACGTCCTAAAATGCCCGATCACTAATCCATTAACATAACAACTGAAACACGATCTCAAAATGCCAGCGAAAAAACAAAATTTTTAAACGGGAAATGGGAAAATTTATTATTAATATTTTTAGCTCCAAGAATCAGATCTGATCGAATTTGAATAAAATTCCAGCAACATCAATACGTGTAAAATACATTGTTAAACAAATATTTACAAGAATTGATGACTTCTTACAACAAAAAAAGGTTCTGAACTCATTTTTTTTTTTACTTTTAACTAAAGAATAAAGAATTTAAATCAATTTAAATTACAATCAAAATTTAAAAACCATTTAGCACATGATCAGAGAGCAGATGTACTTTAACTGAGTACAGTAAAGAGGGATATATATATATATATATATATATTTTAACAATATGCTCATGCATCAACTCAACTTAATGTGTCAGCATTTATTAACTTCAACATTTATTAACTAGGCACTAATAAACGATTTAAACTGCTATGAAAGGTAGTAATGGTGTGTATGGGACTACTTAAGCTTGTTATATAGACTCAGCGTTCAGACACGCGTCAAAATGTGTTAGCAACAGTTAGCATTAGCTTAGCGAAACCGTGCGTCAAATGTTAGCCTATTGGCTAAAGCTACATCCGTCGGCTAATTGATAGTCGACGTTTAATTAAGTAATTAAGTAATGTTACAAGTATAATTATACCGGGTGTCCGAGTCGTTGTTTGTAACACGGAAACAAAGCAAGAAATAGAGTTCGTGTTGAACTTCAAACTGGCGAGGCGACTCGGGCTATTGTGAGAACTACGGTGTGCTAATAATGCTAATAATGCTCGTCACTGCTAACAGCGCTACAGCTGCTAAAGCGCCTTCCTTCGGTTTCATGGTGAAACGTTTACGCTTTATAAAACACGTACCGGCTTTCCAGTCCGCTGATTAATTCCTCGATTTGTTTAAATTAAATCGCCTGGTTATCAACTGTGTTTTCGAAATTCGGTCTATTCACTTGAACCGACTCGATTCTTTGTTGTGTTTCTTTTATCAACATGGTCGACCCCTCTCCAGCGTCACTGTGATGACGGGGTGAGCGCATAAAGCACCGCACTGCCCCCTAGAGTCCGGAGTAACGCTACATAAACACGCTAACTAGCATTTAGCTAACTTTTATTTTATTCTATTTCATTTAGCTAACTTTTATTTAACGTTTGTTAAAACTCATACAGACAAAGGTGTCAAAAGTATTCACATTCAATACTCAAGTAGAAGTATAAACACTAGGGTTTTGAAAAAGTTGAAGTATCAACTTAAGCATTTTTACTCAAGTAAAAGTACAAAGTAAAAACTACTTGAATGATAAAAGTACAAGTAATGTAAGGAAAACAAATGCCAAAAGCTTAGACTTAAAGTGCACTACCCCACCTCCCCAAAAATCATTTTTCTAAAATCTTAAATGATTATAATGTATTGAAGCCCATTCGTGCCGCCTTATAAAAATTCAAAATCCAGCACATATTCTTTCTCATTATTAAGTCAATTGGTATCTCATTATTTCCACTTACTAAGTCATTATTTCGACTCATGTGAGGGTTTACATACAGACTCTAATTACTGAACTACAAAGTGTTTCATATGTATCGTATAATTTTGTGTGTATAAATCTTATCAAATAGCTCGAATTTGCTATGGAACTGTGCAAAATGTACATATGATTTATACATACACACATAAGAACTATTTTTAAAGCTATTTTTAAAATGTAAGGAGTAGAAAGTACAGATAATTGCATGAAACTGTAAGGAGTCGAAGTAAAAAGTCGTCTGAACAATAATTACTCCAGTAAAGTATAGATAACCAAAATTTTTACTTAAGTAATGTAACGAAGTATTTGTACTTTGTTACTTGACACCTCTGCATACAGATGAGCTAGGGACAGTGTAACCTAGTGGGTAGAATGTTGGGCTGTGAACCCAATGGTTGAAGATTAAAGTCCAGGCTCTGCTACACAGACTTTGTTGGGTCCTTGAGCGAGACCCTTAACCCTGTCTGCTCCAGGGGCGCCATACGATGGCTGACCCTGCGCTCTGACCCTCAACTTCCAGACAAATTTGTGATATGCAAAGAGAAACATTTCGCATATGTGTAATGACAAATAAAATTAATTTGAATTTGATTTGAGCTAGAAGACGTCTGTCTTCTAATAATTGTGCATGTTTTGATCAAGGATTCATAAAATGTATTAGATGTTGAGCTAATTAATGTGAATCCCTTCAACTACTCCCCTTATGAGTCGCCACGACGAATTGGATTTGGCAGTTTTTACACCAGATGCCCTTCCTGACACAACCCTCAAAATTAACTGGGCTTTTGACCAAGCTTGCCGTGTCAAGTAAATTTTATGCCTAGAAGAAAGAAGAAAATTAAAACACATGAGGCCAAGTTACAACAGAAGGCAACAAGATATAATATTTTCTCAATGTAATGAATACTGTATTGGTTACACACACATAAATCAATAAACAAGACAAATGTTGAAAATATGTGCGCAAAATCGTGAACAGAAAACAGTGGACACTTCAAACTTAACATCTTTATCCACAACAAACAAATAAACAAACAAAAGAGATCTTTAATCATAAATATACAGACGCACGATTAGATTTATATCCTAAAGGGGTTGGACAAAGACTTAAACAGGTTAACAATGGGGTGGGGCTGATTATAGATGCCAGTCTCTACGGGCATGTCTGCATGTGTTATTTCAAACTCCGTTCGAACCCTGTGTCAACATTTTGGCATCTCAAACTACTCACTTGCACACTATTGAGCACTATTTCAGTGTGTCTGTGAAACACAATGCAAGCTGGTGGGTAATTTGGTAGGCCAGAGAACCGCAATATAATGTGATAAATCATTTTAAAGCTCGAAAATTTCTGAAAGTAAGGCCTGTTGAAATGTTTTCTGACATTTTCACAATTAATAAAGACTATTAAAACGTAAACATGAGGGTGGGGGAGCGTCTCCAACAACAGCTCAATAAAAGCTTGATCACTCAGAAAATGAGTGAATCTGGTAAAAATTAATCTAGTAATTAATTTATGGACGTTTTTGTAAAGCCCATAGACTTGTTTAAAAAGAAATGTAATATATGTCCGCTTGAAATAGTTGTGCGACATCACACAGCATAACTCAAGTATTATTAAAATTAAGACACCATGGTGAGGTTTTGGTCTCAAGCAGGTAGTTAATGCAGAAGTATCTTCATTTTCTTGTTGTCTGTATTACCACTGTTTGGTATTTTGATCCCCCCAGACTGCTTAGTCGTCTACAGAACTGTCTTGCTCAAAGACTTTTCTGATTTGTCCCACACAGATGTCTGATGCATCCTTGGTCTCTTTGCACAGCTGCACTAGACTGAGGAAACCATGTGGTAGATCGTCCACGACGGTCAAGGTAACTGGTTGGTCGATACTCCTCAGCTTTTTGGCGAACATCACCGAATCGTCCAACAGGGTGTCCAAGCCTGAAGCCTTACAAAGACCATAAAGAAAAAGACTGTCAGTTTATAAACAGTTAAAACACATTAATATAACCAATCGCTAAAATCCAAAGTAGCCACTGCGTACAGACTGGACAACAGGTACAAGGACTGAGTGTGACTTGACAAGGTAGGTTGGTACCTGCAAACTCTTCAGGACCTAAACCTCCCCACCTTTCTGTTCTACATAAAACAACGGTGTCATTTTCCTATTATAGTTTGGCATCAAGGTCATATGCACCGTGAAGAAATTCACTGCCATAGTACAAGAGGGCGTCAAGTTTTTGAGGATTCTTTTGCGTTTGTGTTTACCCTCCAGTAAGGTGACAATGTGAGAAAAATCGATATCGAACAAGGAATTCTTTTAAATGTTTGATCGTATTTTTATTTAATCTTAGCTATAATTAATAATACTACATATGACTTCTTGTTGTGAGGCGACAGTGATACTTACCACTAAGTGTACAGGTGGCAGCCCTTTTAGAAGACTGTCCGGAGCGAGTAAAGGAGACACAAACGGGTTTTTCATGATAGGGCTGGAGGGGATCCGAATCTCGGCCGGACACCCAGAGCGCAGTGGTTCGAATCCTTCCGGAAATTCAGTAGGACTCTTCCTGTCGGGTGTGGCGTTACGAGAATCACATGACGACCTAGCAGCTTCTGAAGACGTGGGATCAAACAGTGACTGGAGCCAATTGGAAGCTTCTTGTTTGATGTTTTCTAGTAGCTGTGCGGTGTCCCGACCCAGCGCTGTCAAAGTGTCCAGCTGCTGCAAGGGCTGCAAAGAGCCACTGTCCAAACCTAACAGAAAACGGTGACGGTTATTGTTGCTGCCCCATGGACAAAGAGTACCTTCAACTTTTAAAAATATTTGTATATTGTGGTTTTAATTACCTATATCTTGGTATACGCAAATATCAAAATGACAAAAAAAAGTTACAAGATCATGCCATCTCGGTACCGAGTAACTCCATTGGCTGCTAGGGCTGCCCATCAAAACGCAACTCCTCCTCCTTTGATTCGGCAATGTGTTTACAAGGCGACGTTTACTTTAAGTTAGCATTATATTTCATAAAACTGACAATACAAATGTCATTAAGGTAAAAGAGAAGAAACGTGGGTTTGGCTATCATACCTGTGTAGGCATTGATGCACCTATTGAGCACGCTCAGAGGAAGCACCGGGTCGATCAGTGTCAGAAGGCGTGACGGTGAGGCGTCCATCGTTAGGAGGGTCGCAGGGTAGGCCGCCATGATGCCATCAGGTACTCGTACCCCGTGAGACATGGCTTTCATGGAGACGGTTATACACAGGTTTCCACCGGCACTGTCCCCCGCCAGACACACCCGCTGCGCTGTAGAACCTGACAAAGTATTCGAACACATCATTACAAAAGAGAAGAAGTCGATTCATTCATTAGTTTGGTCATGTGTAGGTGTACCTAATAAATGGCAATTCTTCAAGGCCCAGCAGTAAGCATAAAAACATTCCTCCAGGGCCCGAGGGAACGGGGCTTCAGGGGCTAGTGAGTAATCCACAGAGAGAATAGGCACGTTCAAATCTCTCGACCAGCTCTTCAGGTAACTCTGTAAGAAATTAAGCTCTAAATGTTTGATGTTCCAGATCTAATATACCAACCCTTCCTTTTTATTCTAGTAATGGGGGAAATAACAATTAAACCACAAATACACATCTAAAAATGTCACGGTAAAAGTTACATCCAAAACAACATACTTCATGAGATTTCGAGGTCTGTGCAACAAATCCACCGCCATGAAAGTGAATCAGCAGCCACGGTGAGAGAGCGCCTCTCTGAGGCCGGAAACCCACAGGAAGAGAGAGCTGAGGTCCTTCAGAACGAGAAAATGCTAACAGCTCAGCGCTATCCTGCACAGAAATGATGACATTAAAGCGTTCGTGTCGCATGATTTGATGTCATATAGTAACACGTATTTTCATTTATTAAAGAGATTCCAGCTGGGGATTGTAATTGAGTAATAATACAGAAAAAAACAACCCCAAACTTCCACATTTAAAACAATCCTTTTGATTATATGTTGTGAAAGTAATCAGTCTCTAAATGAACCACCACAGACAGAGTTTGCGTACCTGTCCCGGACGAAGGCAGTGAGAAATGAGGCGTAAATTAACCGGTCCTGGTCCCCAGTGTGCGATTGGAGGGGACACTGTGACTGACAGGTTTGGGTCTGAGGCCAGGGGTACACTCAGAGGCTCACCAGGAACTGTCAGTGTCACGTTCACCTGTACGGTGTTTGATGCGATGCTCGCTAAACCCTGAGGACACAAAAAGAGAGATTTAACATTATAGTTGCCAAAAACATAATTACAGTAGTTTTATAACATCGAGCACCACCTGTCTGATCATATAAATGTTCTACTATCTTGTTCTACTGTATACAGTAATGGTTTCAATCAGAGTCATTTTAATCCGTTAATCTGTTATATTTTCATTGCAGAATAAATTGTTCAATGTTACATTAGCATGTGATGTAACAATGTGATGGCATAGTTATTAAGATACTGAACTAGAGACCAGAAAGTCATCAGTTCAAGCCCCACTACCACCAAGTTGACACTGTTGGGGTGTTTTTGTCATCGGTTACTCCAAAAAATTGTGCACCGGTATAATTTGTATAATTATTTTGGATAAAACAGTCTGCTAAATTCTAAAAATGTTAAAGTAAATCCATAGAAATGATTTAAACGTTTTCAGCTGACCGTTAACAGCTCGGTCTCTGTGATATTCCAAAATGTTTTCCAAAACTGTGTGTCCAGGTTCTGGGTGATGCGTTCAAACTGCACTCCTCTGAGCTCAGGGTCCATCACGTACTTCCCTGACGTGAGTAACGACAATGCTGCTCTCCCTGTAACACAAAAAAGAACAATACGGAATTATAGTAAGAATTGCATGATTAAATGATTTCAAGATTACTCTACGTTTGTCTGGTGAGGCGGCGCAGAGCGAGAAAAGTCAATGTTGTATATTATAAGCTGCTTGACATTGAACATGAAATGCTTTTAAATGTTGGACCGTAAACATCAAGGCACCGCCATACGCAAGAAATGACTACTTTAACTACAAGCGTGCACCCTGCATTAATTTGACGGATATAGTGCTCCGTGTGGACTGCGTTGCTTCAACGTATAAAAGATTGGGAGAAAATAAGTCAAAAAAAAATAATCCTACCTATTTTTGTTTGCTGCTTCTCAAAGTTTTCTCCAAGTGACACCATACTGATGACTACAGTCTGCAGGAACGGTCTGAGAGACGGAGAGAACTGAGGAGACACAAGAAAATAATAAACATGTTTCACAACACAACTGTGTCTTAGCGACGAGGAGAGGCAATAAACCACAGTGACCTTTACATCCGAGCAGAATAGATCATCGAGCTTTTCAATCTACATGTTTATGCCATACGTCCTTTGGGTGATGTCAACAGTGGACAGTGGGACAGTGTAGGGACAGTGTAGCCTAGTGGGTAGAGCGTTGGGCTGGGAACCCAAAGGTTGGGGGTTCAAATCCAGGCTCTGC
>JAOUQU010000010.1:2232291-2246637 GCA_028566735.1 Ammoglanis amapaensis
TACAATCGGTTCTCTTTATCTTTACATCTTCTTATAATTCAGTGATTGTTGTGCTTTATTTTAATAATAAAATCCTCGATCATGGTTCTAAAGAAAATTCAGAACAATAGTAACAGTGAAGTGAAAATACAGCGACAATAATAGAACTGAAAAAGTCGTGATTAGTAAGTTTGAACAAGTCGTGTGTGTGTCGGTGATCACGACTGAAATACTGCAGGTGAAAGTGAACACACACTGGACATGTTTTTAATCTGAAAGTGACCAATAAGGGAAGTTACTCCCGATTATACAATGACAGACGTTCTCATGGAGCGGGATCTCCACCCCCCCACCCCTCCATCCACTCACGCCGTCACACCGCAGTCAAAACGGTACATTTTATCTTGTTTACTAAATGTTTTATTATGTTTAAATGCTTTTTTATGTTTATTAAACACCATGTGTACTGTATTATAACTGTTCTCATTAGAAAAACATTCCTGTATATCGTCTAATTTTCATATATAAGCGAGTAACCGGGACTGGGAACGAATTAATTGTATTTGCGTTATTTTTTATGGAGAAATGTGTTTCGGATAGTAAACATTTCCGATACCGACCGACCTTTCAGAACGGATTCTGGTCGTTAACCGGGGTTCCACTGTACTTCAAAAGCACAACTCTATAAAGGGAGTAACCACTGGGTTGTAACTACTACTTTTAACCTTCATGGGTAAAACATCTCTGTAATCACTGGTTGTAAAACACCCAAAACAGGATGCCAATGCCTCAGCCAACCCCCCTTCCGACATATTCGATAATTTCAATAATGTAGACGCCAACTAGTTGAGGGGTTTGTTAATTATTCAATCACAAGATCTGATTCCATCACAAAACTCTGCAAAATGAGAAGTATCTGAATACTTTAAATCTTTCTATTAGACGCGCAGGTTCCGTTGGCTATATAGACTCGGTTGACTGTAGAACAGAATACTGACACTATATTTTACCCGTCCATTTACTCTAAACATACCTGTGAGGAAATGCACTGACATGCCCTTTGATTGTGATGTACTGTCCCGGACTGAGTCCTTTCAGAATTGTGCCCTCATAAGGTATACTCTAGAAGAAGAAAACATGTAAACATTAATAACTATTAAATCAGTCCTAAATAATTTCACACACATAATGATGGCATTATAGGTCACCGAAGTTGTGTCGTCATTTTGTAGTCAGTGCCATGTTGTTTATTTGGGGTTCCGGATCAATGGAAAAATACGGATTCTATGGAACAATTGTCTCTTGTAGTAGTCATGTGTCTAGTAATGAACAATGACTACATCATATGATAGAAATGATTTCGTTAAAATCCCATAATTTTTTTCCACTGAAAAAAGGTCTTTAGCTCCGGAACATCAAATATGGTCATACCGAGAGCTACAATGGTCATGATGTATATTTGCTTTTAAATGTACAGATGTAAGAACATACCAAATCATCTGATTCTGTAAAAACTGCCTGTGAACAGAGAAGAGAACAATTACATATTACCTAAGCTGAAATCTTTATATCTTGCATTTCTATGTCATTTTGACACTATAATAATTCTCATATAGTCAGAAATGTTCGTGTGGGAGAGAGGTTGCATTGTGGGATTCCCCTTTAGGTAGCTTTAAGTTTAAGTTAATACATGAACTTTAATCTACATGTCACACCGTCCTGACATTATTCTTGTGGAACCATTTTATGCAATAGTGCCCGCCCCCCTGTATATGATTAAAAAAACAAATACAAGGATGCCTTACCGAGTTTGGGATGAAGGCAATCATGTCTATTCGAACTTTTCCTGATATAGAAAGTGTGTCCACCTTGTGGAGAGGGATTCTGTACTGATATTCCAGGACATGAGCTCCATTTACTGCCACCTGCAGGAGGTTAAAATCATCTCACAGCCACCAGACCAAACTTATTTGGCTTGGCTATCATGAACAGAATATTATTTTTACTTCATGTCTTGTATTTCATCCACTACTGTATTATATTCATGGTTGCAGTCTAGCAGGTCTAACTTCAAAAGAATCCCTATTATATATGTATATATTTGTATTCCAACTCCATCGCTGGACCTCGGGAACTCCACTTGGGAGTCAGACCCTAGACCCTAGCAGCAATGGACTTGACGAAAGTACACCATAAGTTAAAGTATGACGCTTACATTGAAAACATCTTCACGTAGGAGAATAATGGCCTCGAAGGATGCGCCCTGATTGAAGGGCATCTGACAGCGGGTCTCCTCTCTGCCCCAGCTACCCTGCTGTAAGCTATTACATACGATGCATGGAGAGTTCCGGAAGCGTGGGTTAAAATGGAAGGCGATGTCGGCTCGGGGTTTCATGCTGCTGCCACACGTCAGGTCAAACTGGAATCTACGAAGAAGGAGCTGGTGATTGAGAAGTAAACTTCCAAGTAACAAGTAGCAACACAAGCAGTAGTAAAGTTGTTACCTGTCAGCATCTGCAGGAATATAACCCTGAATAACAACCATCTCCCCAGGATGAAGCCCATCTGGTACGAGTCCGGTAAAAGGAATTACCTGCAATAAATTCAACAAATGATGTTAACCACAGCGCGCACATTCATGAGACTGTGTGTGACGTTTTAATTCATTCCCACGGTGGTTTAGTGGTCACAGCAAGAAGTTCCAGGTTTGATTCCCGAATAAGGAACTCCAGGGCTTTCTGTGTTGGAGTTCTCCACGTCTGTATGGGTTTCCTCCAACAACCCAAAGACATGCAATCACGTTAACTGGAGGTACTGAAACCGCCCTGTGTGTGTTTGTCTCTGTAACCTGTAACAGACTGGCAACCTGTTCAGGTGTTTAGTGTATTCACCTAGTGTGTCAAACTTTAAAAAAAAGTCAATGTGTTAATCCTAGTGTTTACTTCTGCTTAATCTAATCAAATGTAATATATTCTAATGCAGTTTATTCAGATGAATTATAAAAATGAATTAATAATGAAATCATATACAACAGTTATGTAATAATGTTACATGTGTGTTTACAACAGGGCAATAAAATAATATCTATAATGTTTACTTGCACAAGGATGATAAACTCTGCATTGTTTACTTATAACAAACGAGTAAAACATGCCAGTAAATAAGTAAATAAGTAGCTTCGTGTCACATAAGGTGAAATTGCATTTAAATAATAACTGTATCGACAACTATAACCATATGAAAATATGTACAAAAACAAACGTACAAAAAAGAAGACAGAATAAATTATAATCATTAAATACGTACCGGGTTATAAATAGCCTGTTTAGCTTTGGCTACAGACATCATGAAAGTCGGTGTAACGTCGATTTGTTTTTATGTCGCTGCATCAAAACGCCATTTTTGATTCCGCTTGTATCCAACGGTGTAGTGACGTCAGAGTGAATCATCTGAGTCGACTCTATCAAATGATTCTTTTCGAAAGTCGATTCTCAAGATTCGAATAGCAAAAACATTTCACTGAGAAGAAACAACCGAAGGTTCAAGAATCTAAAACATCATTAATATTTATAACTATCAATTTAATCCACTCATAAAAGTGAACAAACAAAATGCTAAGTATGCTAAGAATGTCGTCCAATGAACGAGTCTTTTTACATTTTAAAAGGTGAACAATGGTAGTAAACATAGAAATGTTGTGAACCTTTACACTAGAACTGTAAACTTTACAGTGGAAATGTGAACTTTTACATTAAAAAATGTGAACTTTTACAGTACAACTGTGAACCTTTACAATAGAACTGTAAACTTTACAGTGGAAATGTGAACTTTTACAGTAGAACTGTAAACATTTACAATATAACTGTAAACTTTACAGTGGAAATGTGAACTTTTACAGTAGAACTGTGAACATTTACAATAGAACTATAAACTTTACAGTGGAAATGTGAACTTTTACAGTAGAACTGTAAACTTTACAATAGAACTGTAAACTTTACAGTAGAACTGCGAACATTTACAATAGAGCTGTAAACTTTACAATAGAACTGTAAACTTTACAGTGGAAATGTGAACTTTTACAGTAGAACTGCGAACATTTACAATAGAGATGTAAACTTTACAATAGAACTGTAAACTTTACAGTGGAAATGTGAACTTTTACATTAAAAAAGTGAACTTTTACAGTACAAATGTGAACTTTTACAGTGCAACTGTGAACATTTACAGTAGAACTGTGAAGTGGCCCTATTACATTTAAAGTTCATAGCAAAATGTTGTTTAAAAATCCTTACCTTTACAATGTTTTTTTACATCCTATATTCAATATTGTCTTTGGCATTGTAGTAAATTTGAAATATTTCTTTAGCTCCCTCCCTGTTTATCCAGACTTGAACCTCTGTGAGCATCCTAGTGGCTAGATACAGACCGGAGTCACCAGATTGGACTGATTTTGGACTGTGGGAGGAATTCGGAGCACCCAGAGGAAATCCATACACAGACACAAAGAGAACATGCAAAACTGCACACAGAAAGGATGTGGATCGTCCCACCTGGGAATCCAAACCCAGGACCTGTACACTTTCAGGTCAGATCTCAGCATTCATCACTTTACTTTATTAATGATTCACGAGTGCTGAACCAGGAAGGGGAAACGTTTCATAATAACACATTTTTTTATTAACAATTGTAAATTAAAATAATCTTTTCTTTACCATTTTTGTTTAAAGTCCCAAACACATCAATCCTTGACAATGAAATTTAAAAAAAAAATATTTAATTGCATTAAATTAATCATTCACACACAAAATTGATCTTTGCATATAAAGACCTAAATCAAGTACTGAATGCTTTTGAAATGCTTTTATACATTTAAGAAACGTTTTTAACCAAGAATGTTTCTAAATTAGCTTTAGTTTTATGAATAATCCAAATTACAGCAAAAACGATATAAACTTAAACTTCTGAACACAGCGTTATCTATCATTCTTTTTAAGCATTGACACTTTTATATAATTATGACGCATTTGTGGCATATTGAATTTGGTCCAGAGTAGGACAGTCCGTTATTGTACAAATTCTTCTTGGACTTTGCACCCTGCTAAACAAACCTGAATGAACAAACATTCAGTGACACAAAAACATCAGCATAAAGTGAATTGATCCAAAAAATGCATTGAAATTTACAGTTTACTTTGCAGTTGTTCTTCATATTTCTTATCAGTCTGTGAGCATTATGTGCTGCCGTGGATTTAAATGCGAACAGTTCTCAGCTAACACAAAAAAATAAAATGAAAAACGCAATTGAACTATAACCATGCATAAACACATAAACTATAAACAGAGAAAGCCTGGAACTGGAATTATTTGTGTAACCGTTTCAAAATCGTTAAGATCAGATGTTTTAGCAACATCTCAACACCACATTGGTGTATAGTTTTAAATGACACGCTTTTAAGTTTGGTTTTTTTCCAACCGTTTGATGAAGAATCGTTTCCTACTGCTGCAACATTGTGCGTTTGTGAACTTACGAGCTCCATAAGTGCAGGATGTGAAATCTGGAGCGTAAGAACTACAGCTACACTAAGGGTGTGAAGCAAGAGTACACATTCTTATTAATGCCCAAGGTTTTGAAATTGTACTACTTTCAATCGTACTAGAAGACTCTGTAATTACAAGCATTTCATTTGTTAGATAAATAGTTAACAAATAAAACATAGATAATTATTTTTTACAATCTGCTAGTAAAACAATGTCAGTTTAAGGCATTTCATGACCGTTAAATGATTGCTTCGCATATATACACCTTAAAAACCAAAAGCTTATATGCTTATAAAATTACAGTAAAGCTGTAAGGTTGTGTTTCTGGCAACAACAAAAAGGCTTACTACTCAAATTTTAAGAAATGATTTAACTAAATATCAAGTAGCATGTTTATACCAGAGCATTTTCTAGATGTAAGTGTGCCTCACATCAGTGGATTTAACAGCTACATTTTGTAGTCTTGATGTCGGTAGCAACTTTCTCATTTTGTCAAGTCTAAATCAGCAATAAAGCAATTAAATAAAACCAAACTGAAGATAAAATTATAAAGCTTTCGTGATGGTAAGCAGATACTTAAGCAGTCTTTTTAACCACATGAATGAAATAACAGGGAGCTTCTTTCTGTCCAGGTGCATATTGCTTAAAATCACCAAATACAAGTTGCTGGCATTTTCCAAAGAACGCCGTCTTCAGGAGCGCCATAAAGTTTTCCAACCGATGTGGGTAATAGGACAAGCGGAATTTACTATAAAGACAGAAAATAAATACGTACGTTTCACTTAAATAATTAAAATTTCTTCTAGAACGCAAATACAATAGTATTACTGCTTTTAAATCATTTCTCGCTACCAACATAACAGAAACTTTTTTGAACTATCACACATAGTTGAAGGGGTAGTTTTTAATGTCGTCATATAAATAAATAATACATATTTCTAATAATTCAGAAAAACAAAATAAATTAAAAAAATCTAATTTATAATTAATATACCTCAGTATTAATATACCTAAGTATTATCTCAATGTTACATAATGATATTAAATATATTATCCACACAACATAGGAATAAATAAATTGTATTTTGCAAAGAAAAGCTTCATTGACCAACTCTGGTAAGAGCTTTAAATATGATTTACACCGTTTTGGACTATATAATTATATCTGTATCTTAAACTGTTGATAATAGTTTATCATAAACAACTACTACAGTAATTGCATTTTAAAGATTTGAATCCACAATCATTCTCATTTGTTGGACATTAGTACTCTACCTCGTCTCTGGTGGCGTCACTGAGCCTTGTGGTTGTGGGACCTCCAGTGAGTAATCCAACGTCACCATGTGTGGCTTGTTATTCACCCACAGCACCGATGTGGAAATGTCCTGCTTCAAATCACTCTGCAGAACCAGCATCAATATATTAAAATCAGACAGAAAGTACTACAGTTCCATCACTTAGAGCCAATTCAAGAAACACTGTAAAATGAAAACAATCCCTGCAGAGTTTACCCTAAATCATGATTATTTTAAATGTTAAATGTGATATGATTAGGGTGAGGACTGATTATCTGTTCGGCACTACAAAACTCTTCAGAGCCTGGATTGTGTTCTCTGTTTTCGCTTTAGAATTTGTTGACATTTGGATAATTTGTCATCCAAATTGTAGTAAAACTGAGAAATTTGTGTATGCTTAGTTCTAGTACTGGTTATATTAAGATCCACAGAAAGTAAAATATAGAGAAAAAAAGGTTAAAAGATGCTGTTCACTTTTTAAATACCATAAACACCACTCAGTGGAATCCTTTGATATAATTTAGATAGCTCCATTAAAAAAGTCTCCTCCCAATGACGTCTATTTGTCTTTTTTTTCTTTTATTTACTTTCATTTTTTTTAATTAATAACTTTTAATATTACACAAAATGATAAACACACAAATGTTTCTTATGATTTAGTTGTATAGCAGCACACCTGGTAATAAATGTTTTTGCCTTGAGGAGCACAGCCCGTCTCAAGGATGTAATCGTAGTTGCGGTGGTCGATGATCAGGATTCCACCCGGTTTTACCATGCTGGCGATGTTCTGTAGTGCCAGCTTCTGATCGCTTTGGTCCCCTAACAGATATTTAAACAGTCAAATAGCGAATCAATGATCAGAACATAATTAAATGATCTTACCTTTAAAATCTGGTAAGTGTGCAAATGAGTTTCCCAGACAAATAACGGCATCAAATCCATTTCCTGGCGTTTTAATATCCTCTGATAAACTGAGCCAGTTAGCTTCTTCAATCACTGCAAGCGGGAATCACACACAGTTATATAATATTCCGAATATATAAATATATATAACAACTGCATCCTATATGTATAATGGATCAGAATGCATACCCCATGCATCATATGCTGGGTCTTTTCTCCTTTCCCATCGCTCCTTAAGTGCATATTTTAACATCTTGTCACTAGCATCCACACTAAACATCTTGAATCCTTCCTCCAGCAACATGATTGAATCCACACTGCAAAACGTACAGGTTTAAATGTTTAAACAGGAACAGTTTTCATTCAACAATTAATGAAGATTCTAGAGTGGCAAATGTTTCCACTGTTTTTTTACCTGTTAAAATCATTTTACATATTTAAATTCAGCTGATGATATTGTTTTGGTTTCTAAAGATTTTAAAACTGAAGATCAGTCAATAATTATTGATAAACTCGGCTGTATTCTGTAACAAGCTCTCTTTGGTTTTGCACACGATCATGCGATAGTAAAAACACACACACACACAGTCGCGAAGATTACGTTTCTAGAAGTGAATGGAATAATAAGAACCTAAGATTCCAGGAAAAACATGTTCGGGTAATGCAAGTCTCATCGTTTGCCGCCAGCTCGGTTGTCCTGCCTTGTCCACTATAGTGTGAACTATAGTTTTTATTGTTGTTGTCATTTTCTTCATAGATTATAATTTAATGCAACTACATTTAAAGGGATAATAAAAATATAACTTTTTACCAAACAGTGCTTAAATGAGAAACTTTAGAACACAGGTATTTTTATGCTTCCAACCAAAATGGATCTAATCAAAATAGCTGCCTACCTCACCAGCCTCATGAACAGAACACAGAGCTCATTCTATTCTGAAAGTAAGGATCCACAATAGCATTATTGTGTCAGCAGAAAAAAAACCCTACCTGCATGAAATTGTGCGACTAACAATCTCACAGTGAAAGGAGTGAGATGAGTCTATGGGTCTAAGGATCTGGATCTATATTTGATCACCTAAATATGATTACTAGCACAGGTAGACAATAGTTTAATGGCCCTTTATGCTGCATGGTACGCTGTTGTACCCCACTGTAGATAGATCTAGATTTGGTGCTAATTTTCATTTCCAAGTGAGCATACTGAACCCTCCGTTAAATCCTGTTACACTTCTTGACAAAAGAGTGGGATATCGGAACCATATAACTGCAATTTATCGTGGGAGAACACAAACAAACTTGAACAAGGCCCACAACAATCCCATCAAGGAAAAGCGAAATCATTTCTGTGGTGCAATAATTATTTTTTACAGCATGGTGCATTTGCATTCGTCATGTGGTGGAGACTGCCTGGAGAATTTGAAGGTGTGAGAACATTAAGTGTGACACAGCGTGAAGAGTTCAGGATTGATACTGTGGAACGTTATGCAATGACAATGGGACCAAAAAAACGATATGAAAAAGAGAACCACAAGTATTATTTAAATTACCTTGGGTGTAGAATGAGAAGTGGAACGATAACATACTTATTAACTCATTAACTACTTTACTCTGGTAAAAGTTATGTTGAGCCCAGTTCCACCAGAAAACACTGAACAGTCCGCCAATCACAATATAATATGAAATTCTATTGTATTGTAAAACCAGTGCCTTAACCAGGGTGGCTGGGTTGTGCTGAATAAGCGGTTTGTGTATGAAACCAACAGCTACTACACGAAGAGCAGAAGAGTTGGTTGTTATTATTAGGTCAGTTATTATTAGTGTCACTGGCAAACGGAACACGTTCTGTTGCTTAAGCTGCAGAAAATCAAAAACATCTTACTACTAAAAGTTCATGGTAAAAATAACCCATGGATATTTTAATAATAAATGTGAACTCTATTTTCTGCTGTCTGAAATATGTGAGTGATGAACGGTGTATATCGCGTTATAGTTAAACATTATTCATTCAAAACAAAAAGTCATTCAAAGCATTCTTGAATTCATTGATGGTACCGTAAGTCAAATGAAATGATTTTTATATTCCGTTGTGCAGTTTTATACCGTACATAGTCCCTGTTTGTGAACCACACCTATAAGGACTGATCCAGATGGGTCAAATGGAGCATAATTCTAAATAAAATATGATATAAATAATTTTTGATTTAAGTTTAAATGTCGTTTTGTTTACCGAGGGGACATTTTTAGCACATTATTTTAGATATATTTGACTGAAATGTTAACATTTGCATTTTCCAGGATCAACATCAGGTCAACATCAACTTAACACAAAATGTTGGCATTCTTTACTTCTCAGTGGGATACAATGACATCGAGGTTAAGTAAGGATATGAACGAAATCAAGGACTGAATGACGGCTGTTATTATGCAACACTTAACTTGCTTAAACTTCACCTCCACCTGTGGCTACAGACATTACACAATCACTGTTTCATAACAAATGATCACAATACATTAACTACACTGTTAAATATTGTCTGTTCATGTCAAGTCAACTTTATTTATATAGCGCTTTTTCCAATAGTACATGGCATTACCATTTTACTAGAATAAAACATTACGAAAGTAGTAATAAACTAGTAATAAAGCCTCTATTAATAGGTAACTTTAGGTAACAACATAATGTTTATGTATGGTTTATTGCCAAATTTCACTAATGTGTTTTATTTCGTGGTGTACCAGCGGTGTCTTTACATCTTAGTGTCGTGGTTTTATATGGTGACACCGATTACATTGTGTTGATCGATTAGTTCCATCAAATATTAAAATAAAAAGGTCAGAATTTAGCCAATCTAATAAATAAACATAAATTTGTGGTTTTATAAAATGTTTTAACGTTTAGATCAGGGGTGTCAAACCAGATCCACGAAAGGCCGGTGTGGCTTCTGGTTTTTATTCCAACCAACCCAGGAGGTCACATGATCAGCTGGTTAACTGAGACCAGCTAATTAAACTAGTGAAATCAGGCGTGTTCTGATCCGGTTGGAATAAAAACCTGCAGCCACACTGGCCCTTTGAGGATCGGTTTGACACCCCTGCTTTAGATTATACAACATACAATTATACCATACAAACATTCCGACTGTAAATTATATGAACAATTTTTTTACCGCAGCAATTGAGGGCTTCTTGCCATCTCCTGCAGGTGGGTGAGTGACATCAGCACCCAGAAAGATGACGGGCTGCTGGAAGACAGACGGACTGCCGAAAACAAAAACCACGAAGTTTTTAAATGCAATGTGTTGTCCAATGCATTTCTCTTCAGCGTAAACGGGCAGTAAACGCTCATACCGTTACATACGCGCTACATACCGCTGATGAGGTACCAGGATGTTGTTGATGCCGCCGAGCTTGACGTTGATCTTAAGGCAAAGGTTGGAAAGTGTCTGTGGTGACGTTTTCACCACGTTCTTCACCTGAACACACTGAGTGGCCATTCCTAGGAGAGTGTCCCCGACTCGCTTCACCTCCGCTACACGAACGCAAACGCGGTACAAACGTGAGTGACTGAACACGTGACACGAACAAAGTGTGTATAAATATTTAATGTATATGTACCGTAGACGGGGGTCTTTCCGGGCAGGATGACTATGATGAGCTGCAGGCCGGCATAAGTGTTCTTCAGATGTCGGAACATGGGTTCTACGCTGTCTGCTCCCTGAGCGTACTTGCAGAAGCACGGCTGACCCTGGATGGGCATCCCAGCGTCTTTCGAGATCTTACGCAGCTGGTCTGTAAAGCTCCTGAACAAAGAGAAAAAGACGAAAGGTTCAATTCTGGCTAGAAGAATGGTCTACAGATACAGTCAGCAATAATATTAATTGTAAATCTACATGTTCTACGTGAGTATAACTGAGAGACTGAATTCTCTGGGAGAGGGTAAAAAGAAAAAGACTTCCATCGGAAGTTGTGTAATAATTGTATGTAAGCGAGAAATTAAAGTGAGGCGTCGTTGCAGCTGAACAACAAGTTTAACCCTGACATGCTATAACTTTACACAACAGTATCGGATAAGTCACACAACTTTCCTCTCGGACATCCGATACGATGATTTGGGTCAGTATGAGCTGATAGTGATATGGAGTCTCGAGTTTCAACTTTACATATGCAAACAAAGAGAAAGTGAAAAAAAAAGAGAAAGAAAAACATTTTTGGAATGTGGAATTGTTACTTGTGACCAGTTATAGCTGAATTACTTTGTGCAGTTGGGTGTGGCACTGGTAGTTAAGTTTGTTTAGGTTTTTAACAGCATGGCTAACAGATACTTGGCATAAAAATCGTTTCCTTTAAACTTCACTGAGTGTGTAAATCTGATGGTGTTAAATCTGGACTAGAAGATCTCAGACAGGATTAATTACTGCTGCTGTTGATCCAAAACTACTTCAGTTATACGGTTATAAAATAACTCCTGTTGGCCAAAAAGATTAAAACCGGTAAGATGCTTAAACGCAGTGCTTGCTTGGTACATCACTAGAAGAAAAAAAATGTTTTTAAAGACAGGAACGAAGAAAACGGATGGAGGAGAAGAGCCATACTTGAGGATCTCCTCTCTGCACTGTCTCTGGGTGGCAAAGCAGGCGATGGCCCAGATTTTGATTTCTACACCGGTGTGGAACTGCTTCCCTCTCATGTCCCATACGCCATGGCTGGGCGTGGCTACGGTTCGATTCTACATAGATACACACAGACAGATCACCTCTTGGGCAAACACTCGAAAACACTGACAAACAGACAAATCAGCATCAACGGTTACGAAGAGATCGAACGATTTTATAAGACTAGAATTGTTGTGTAGCATTTTAAGCTGTACATCATTGTCAAGGAAACGATGTGTGACTTGTGACTTGCATGCTAAGCAAACAAGAAGCATAAAGCAAAAAATAATATCACATCATTTTAGTTGTGCCACAGCAATAAACGATCGAAACAAAATCATGCACAACAGGAGACGATAGTGCTGAACAATTCGTGGGCCGACAGGATCATTTGTTTTGTACAAATTGAGTATCTGTTGATACCGATAACAATTCTTCACCATCACTTCTCCTCAAACTGTTTTTTAAAACATGAGACTTATATTTCACATTGATTTTCTTCTTAATTAATGTGTTCTGTCTTAGCGTTTTTCCATAGTTGTAGATTGCTGTGTCTGTATAAATAGGTACTGTCTCTTTAAGACAACAACGTTCTATTTAGTTTTCTAAGTGTATCTAGAAAAAAAGGAATTAAAAGCACACTAGACAACAGTTCCGGAATCAGTGTCCTACTGGTTTAGATGATTAAAAGAGTCAATGCTGACTATCCTTGCTTTACGGCAAACATTAGGCACACTACCTAGGGACACTCCCTCAGTAGAGATCAGGAGGGACGCTTCAGCTTAGTGGTACAGTGCTGTAACTTTTGCTCTTCTTTTGTATTAGTTCAGGTTTGATTTAATGAAATAGATGTAAATGTAAACAGGGACCAGGCTGATCAGGGTTCGGATGTTCATCGTTGACTGGTCCACTCCCAACCCAATAATTGATTCTGTATCCTGGTGGTTGGTGGCCACACATTATTAGTATTAGCAGCACATATAGATTGCTGCACCATCTCGTCAATAAAACAGTAAAATAAGATCAAGCACATGCTCAGTGATTAAAATCATGACACACCCATGTACAGTATGCATAAACGACATAAAAACATCTCTCACACATGCACATGCGTACACACACACACTGCACACACACCAAACTGCGTGATTGAAAGGGGAGAAGGTACCAGGAAGTGTTCAGAGCTCACCCTGCCGCCGTACTGCAGCATGGGGGCAGGCAAGACGCGGCCGGTCACTTCAGCCATTTCATCTCGCACGCGGAACTGAAACTCTTGGACGAAGGGGTCGGCCTCGTAATTCGCGCTGCGCACCTGGAGAAACACAAAAGGAAGAATTTGAGCATTGGTAAAGTCTAGGGTCAAAAATATTCGGACGCCTGAATATGTCAGCTTGTGAGCTTTCACACATTCTATTGAACTTTAAATGAAGTTAAAAGCAACCACCGTGGGTAATGATACTGAATTTATTTTTTAAAAAATGAAAACAGATGATCAAAGTTTTTTTTATATACAGTATCTTTAAAAATATGACTGTACTTTTGATGACCTATTTATCTAAGTAATAAATTCATTTTTTATTTCCAATGTAGGTTTTTAATTAAGCCTAATTTGAATGAATATTAATTCATTAAACAAGAACACCGGTATTATACCTCATGACATGACGCAGAGTACGTGCGTTGCCGTACATGTGTGCCTTCATGTGCAGTCCACAAGGGGGAGCACTAAAGACCTTAACCCACAGTTGCTCAGACTCCACGCTGTAACAGTTGTGCTGGATATAGATGTATGCTAAATGTTGAAAATGTAAATGTTTCTATTAGTATGAAATGTATTAAAGTATGTAGTAAAGTATTAAGTCAAAGTTAACTAGTGTTAATATATATATAAATATATATAAATATTAGGGCCGGGACTTTAACGCATTAATTTCGATTAATTAATTACAAAGATTTTAACGCGTTAAAAATTTTAA
>JAOUQU010000010.1:2252305-2263210 GCA_028566735.1 Ammoglanis amapaensis
TTAATTGTATTTGCGTTATTTCTTATGGAGAAATGTGTTTCGGATAGTGAACATTTCAGATAACGACCGACCTTTCGCAACGGATTGTGGTCGTTAACCGGGGTTCCACTGTAAATGGGTCAAGTGTATAATTACACCTCTTATATTTACACACACAACATTTTAATTTCAATGTTTGTTTAGCTGGGAACATTACATTGTCAGTATTTTTTAAACACCTTTATTAAAAGTGGACACCAGAACACAATTTTTAAGCGATTGAGTACCAGTGCCTTGGCACAGAACGCAAATTGTGTCCAATCTTTAGAACACCAGCACACAAAACATTTTACAGTGAGCAAAGTGTGTGTGGATTGTCTGGAAAATTATGATTTTGTTAGAAAAAGATAACTATTAGATCACAGATAACTATTATTCCAGAGATGAAAGGTACCGATCTCAGCTCCATCGAGATAATGTAAGGTGTACAAGCAGGAGTTGGGTCACTAATGGTTATGTTTCTCCAGACTTGGAATGGGCACTACAATGCACTGGTTGCATCCTAGTGTCTAAGTTGCTACAGTCTCCAATTAACCTGCCCGCTTGTCTTTGGGTTGTGGGAGGAAACCAAAGCACTCGGAGGAAACCCACACTGACACAGGGAGAACATCTCCACGCAGAACGGACCACCTGGCGTGGAAACCCAGGACCTTCTTGCAGTGAGGCGACAGTGCCAAATTACCACTTGCACTTACCAAATGAAAAGAAGTCGGACATTTACAAAACTAAGCTTTTTTAAAAGAAGCGCACCACCAGTCTGCAGTCGGTTGACTCTCTTCCCCTTTGTTGTATCTGTTTGACAGGAACTCACTTCAGTCTCTGCAACAGCACGAAGCCCGGATGCTAGATGATCTATCTCGTAAACAGGAAGCTCTATCCCTCGAGCAGCGTAGCATACAAACCCGCCAGCGCTTGAGCTCTGTACTCAGTAACAGTTCACCCTTAGCTGTGGTTCCTTTGACCAACTCCAGCGGCATGCACAAGCTTCAACTGGCCTAAACCGCTTAAAATCACCCGAAAGAAATTAATATTGTGTCTTACCTATTGAGCTTGTATAGCTTCAAGACCTTTAAAGATAGAAGTGGAAAGTTATGCATGTGTGAATCTTTGTGGAGGGTTTTGGTTCTTTCTTAAGTTTTGTCGATCAGCTGCATAATGTTAAAAATAGCTCACTAATATTAGGTGTAATATACTAATATTGTTTTGTTAAATTACCATTTATTATTTCTATTCATTATTTATTTACTATTTAATTAGTATCATTTATTATTAGTGAGTACCCGTAAAAGTTATTAGTAAAGGCTGATTTATTATAATCGTTGTACTTTTATCTTTTGCGTCAACACAACATAACTGTGTCGGCTCTGTGCCGGTGCTTTATTTTTATAGTTGCACTATAGTTCACCGCCAAAATGCTCGAGGATTGTTGAGTTTCTGAGGGTTTTACCTTTGTGTTCTACTTTTCGCTCTGTAGATGATTAAGTGTTTTTTGTTGTAGATCTTGGCTGATCGACATTTAACAACGAATGCTTTAAAAAGCTGGATCACAAAAGAAACATCGAAATGTGCTTCCCCTTGTGGTCTGTGTCGCTAATTAATGCGGTCTGCATCGCTTTGACGTTTTGGTAGAACGTTGTGGGGGTGCACAATGAGATGCACAGTGACTCAGCAGATGAGGTTCACTGTATATTATGACACCGTTTTATCAGAAGTAATTTTTAAAACATAAAGTTGAACTTAAGTTCATACGCATGCTATTTTTCGCGTGTAGCCAGTTAGCTTACCTTGATTAGCTTTTAGGACACCTGCTTAAATACAAAGTGTGTGTGTTTGTGAGAGACTCTGAGACTACACCCACCTTTGCTAGGCATGCTATTTGTTCAATCGCTCAGTTTGTATTTATTCACATACGAACTGAGCGACTGAACAAATAGCATGCCTAGCAGAGGTGGGTAGTCACACACACGCACACAATGACTTCTGTCTTATAGACGTCCTCCCTCACTTATAAACACATAAAATCAGTCGCTATTGCGTTTTGAATCACGCTCTGGCCTCTGGTGATCCCATCAACGAGCCGGGTTTATGGCTTTATGATGTAACCCCTTATTTAAGATAATGTGCTGTATCAGAACGGGTTGAGCATTATAAAATGCTCAATTATTCTGAATCATTTCACTAAAGGGAGCTGACGTGGCTTTCCCGTTGTTGTTTGTGCTGATGGCAATTAAGGCATCTTGGTCCATTACTTCTGGCTCAGAGCACATCAAATCAAGCCGAGCCCCTCAACACGCCTCCTGTTTGGTTTTAAACCTCATACATACCCATCTCTCTGTTGGTTTGGTGGCATTATGTTGTTTTTAACTTGATTTGATCTATTTTTGAAGCGCTATCGGATTGAGAGATTTCATTCATCAAGTCATCGACAGCTCTGTAAACGATTTAAAAAGCATCAATGATGGACAACTAGGATTATCGCTACCTACATGGATTTGTCTTTTCATGACCAGTAAGCATGAAGTTCATTTTGCCGTTTGATTACTTTGCTTTAACTGTATACACTTTCACTTTTTTGCTCGGCCTACCAGCCAACGTCCTGGTCTTTTCTGTCTACGTCCGCAAGGCTCGAAAACACGGTGTGACTCCCAACGTGGTGTACACCATTAATTTGTGCGTATCCAATTTTTTCCTTATTGCCTGGATGCCTGTCAAGTCCGCCGAGACCATCCTCCAGTTCTGGATGCTGCCAGAGTTGCTCTGTCCTATCTACAGCTTCTTTGTTGTGGCCTCTCTTTATGGGAGTGGCCTTCTGCTCACGGCGGTTGCCGTCGGACGCTACTTGAGCATCGCCTTTCCGATCATTTACAACCGTTACCGCTGTGCTCGCACCTCCTGCATGATCAGTACTATCTTGTGGGCTATAGTACTCCTACATCTCAGCTCAGCCTTGATGGCAGAGCAAGGTGCTTACTTCGTGTCGTCCAATGCCAACAAATCAAAATGCTATGAGAACTTTACTCGTGAGCAGTTAAACGTTCTTCTTCCACTGCGCTTGGAAATGTCGGTTTTTCTGTTCATCATCCCCCTTCTGATTTCTGTGTTCTGTACTCTGCGCTGCCTGACTCTGATTCGCCGCTCATGTCTGTCGGCCGGCAGCAAAAGGCGAGTCCTGGCCATGGAACTCTCTGCACTGATTGTTTTTGTGGTTTGCTATGCTCCTTACAACGTGTCCCATGTGGCTGGCTTTGTCCAAAATGAGAACATAAAGTGGAGGAATGAGGCTATCATGACCAGCTGTTGCAATGTTTTCCTTGAGCCAGTGGTAATGCTGCTACTCTCGCCTTCTGGGTCGAGAATCCTGTTGTGGGGTCTTTGCAGGAAGCAGATTAACGAGCACCATCATCAAAGAATTGTAAATGTGATGAACCCTCTGTTTATCACACAAAGCGGTTTGCTGTCATTCAAAAAACAGTTGGTCTCTTAAAGCGACAAAAATAAAAATTAGCAAACTCAAACCAGCAGTTCCAGCAAATGGAATGGGTGCGTTTGTAAAAATAATTTGTCCTTTAATAAACCCAAAATGGTACATTCCTAAAATGGTTGTTTTTTTAAAGCCTTCAAATAGGTGTGTTATAAAATTATCTCAAAATTGGTGTAAAATAAACAAACGGGTGTGTGATAAAAAGCTAAACCCCAAAAAGGGTGTGATATTAAAAAACAAAAACAAAACAGGTGTTATAAATACCCAAAAATGGGTGTGAAATAAAAAGTACAACCCCAAAATGGAAACACACCGAAACAGGTGTGTTATAAAAAACCCAAAACGGGTGTGTTATAAATACTCTAAAATGGGTGTGTAATAAAAAACCTCAAAGCAGGTGTGTTATAAAAAGCATAAACCCCAAAGTGGGTGAGTTATAAATACTCCAAAATGCGTGTTATAAAATGCAAAATGGGTGTGCTATAAAATGCATAAACCCCAAAGTGGGTGTGTTATAAAATGCACAACCCCAAAATTGAAACACACCGAAACAGGTGTGTTATAAATACCACAAAATGGGTGTGTTATAAAATGCATAACCCCCGAAACAGGTGTGTTATAAAAAAAAAAACGAGTGTGGTATAAATACCCCAAAATAGGTGTTTTATAAAAAGCCCAAGCCCAAAACAGGTGTGTTATAAAAACCCTAAAACAGGTGTGTTATAAAAAGCACAACCCCAAAATGGGTGTTATAAAAAGCACAACCCCAAAACAAGTGTGCTATGAATACCCCAAAATGGGTATGCTATAAAATGCACAAACCCAAAACAGGTATGTTATTAAAAACCCTAAAACAGGTGTGTTATAAAAAGCACAACCCCAAAACAGGTGTGTTATAAAAAGCACAACCCCAAAACTTGTTTTGAGGTTTTTTTTTTATTTCTATTACACCATGTTTTTTTTTTTTTAATATTACACCCATTTGGGAGTTTACTTTTACACAGGTTTTGTATTCACCTGAAAACAGGTGTGTTATCTAAAATGATTCGTCCAAAAAAAGGTGGGTTCTATCATTTATTGTAACCTGAAAATGCGTGTGTAATAAAAAAAAAACTAATAAAAAAATGAGTTTTAATAGTTTTTCTGAACGTTCTAAAACCTGAAAAGTGGGTGGGTTTAAGATGTGGCATAAAACATCTAAAATGGGTGTGATGTAAAATTAAGAACTGCTTAATAAAACACCTAAACACGGTTGGGTTATAAAATGAATTCAAACTGGCTAGGTTGTTGTAGAGGTTGGTCAACAAAGTGGCGGTTTTATTATGCATCCTTTTTCAAACACAAATCAAAAACATGCATGTTTATAACATGCCCATTTAGAGGAAGGTTTTTAAAAAGAAAACATCTTAAAAAGTACATCTTCATAATCAACCCATTCCAAGCTTCTTTCATAACCAACCACTGTTATAACTGACCTTTTTTAAATCGAACCTTTTGTAGTGTATTTTACCCAACCAGTGTTTATAAGCTACTTGTGTGTGTGTTTTTTACAACCCACCTCTTTTTAAACCATCCGGTTTAGGTGTTTAATAAAATACCTTTAAAATCATGTTTAATGACTAACCTATTGAAAGCCCACCTATTTTGATAACCTAGACATTTTGGTGTTTTATAACCCACCTCTTTTAATGAACCCATCTGTGCTTAAAGGCACAAACAACCCATAAAAGTAAATGCACATTAACACACCAGACATAAAGACAGAAATACAACCTGATCAGACACATTATGACCAATAATAATATTGCACTTCTACTTTTACTGTCCTTGTGATTTATTGTGTATTTTGTCACCTCAGTATCAGCTTCTTCAACCTCTGAAACTTCTTTGATCTACAGTAACTCATCTGTTGGCTCGAACCACATGGGCCACTGCCTCTTGACTGTCCAAGACCTGAGTTCAGTTCCTGTCCTCAGTCATATGGTGGGCCAATGCAGTCCTCTGCAGACGGGGAACAACACACAAGCTTCAGATTTGGAGTCACACTGATATCAAAAATTGATGCTGCACTGTATAATCTTACTTTTTAGGTACATTCCAGGACACTTAAATGCCTTATGGCGGTTTAAGATTTAACAACCTACTGCTCAGTATCCTACACAGAACACTATTAAATGCTATTTATCATAAAGGGTTAACTGCGACTGTACAGACGATCAGATCAGAAAATAAAAGGACCGATGAAGTTTTACAGTATTTCATTAAGTACTTTATAAACAATATTGCATAACACACTGAACCCACCATTGTCAGTTTCATTGACTATGGAAAGATTGCATGGCTGATAGATCAGGCATTATTATTTTTATTATTTTGTGGCCTGTTAATAAACGTTACCAGTCCATGCTTCACCCCCACCCAACCCCAAACACTAAATCAAGATGATGCCTATCTCCTGCCTACCAGTCATTTATCAATGTTACCAAATTACATGTAAACATGTTTTTAAATATTGTCAAGATCAGATTTCCTCATTTGCGAATGTGACCGGTCACTGATTCAGTTACTACTCGTGATCATTTCTCTTCTCGTGACCATCAACATCTGGCCAATGTTAATAAACTAATTAGAACATCTACAGAAGTCCTACAACAGTTTCTTTCTGTGTGTCGTTTGTGTATTTTAGACCGAATTCTCCTTACATCATATTAGGTATAGGCAACCATAAAATACACTCATTTCCTTATTGCTTTTGGTAACAACCCCCCCCCCCCACACACACACACACACACACAAACACACTCCCTCTTATTTATTATTGAATGGTTTTGTCATTTTCAGATACTACACCCTCATGTTAAAACCTCACAAGCAGCAAACAAATGTGAGGGTTCGAATCCCATGTTCCCAAGCACCTTTATGTTCATTTGCTTTAGCAGGGAAAAGCCATAAACTGCAATCGAGGCTCAATGATTGAAGCCATCTGACATGGACAAAAATAAAGCTTTTTGTAATACTAATGTATGATGTGAATGGTTTATCGTACATTATACCACGTGTCATGAGAGTATTGAAGGAAGGTTGAGTGGTATGATGACCCCCAGGGCCATTAATGTAATACCAGTGCCTTATTACTTTATTGACTAAAGAAAGCAGCTTCTTATCTATCCATCTATCTAACTATCCATCCATCCAACCAACTAACCAACCAACTATCTAACTATCTATCTAGCTCTATCTAACTAACCAACTATCTAACTAACTAACCGATTAACTATCTATTTAACTAACTATCTATCTCTCTATCTAACAAACTATCTAACTAACTGTCTATCTAACTAACTATCTAGCTCTATCTAACTAACTAACCGACTAACTATCTAACTAACTATCTATCTAACTATCTATCTCTCTATCTAACAAACTATCTAACTAACTATCTATCTAACTAACTGTCTATCTAACTATCTAGCTCTATCTAACTAACAAACCGACTATCTATTTAACTAACTATCTAACTAACTATCCATCTATCTAACAAACTATCTATCTAACTATCTATCTAACAAACTATCTAACTAACTATCTAACTAATTAACTGTCTATCTAACTAACTATCTAGCTCTATCTAACTAACTAACTGACTAACTATCTAACTAACAAACTATCTATCTATCTAACTATCTAGCTCTATCTAACTAACCAACCAACTAACTATCTAACTAACTATCTAACTAACTGACTAGTTAGATAGACTAACTAACTATCTATCTAACAAACTATCTAACTATCCAATCAACTATTTATCTAACTAACTCTCTCTCTCTCTCTATCTTAAATATTATGGAGACTTCCTAGTAAAAACAGTTTATAATAATCACTGTTTATAATACTCCTGTGTTACAAGTTAATATAATGATTGAACGAACAAACACAACAGGTCCAAGAACAGAAAGACAAACACACATTAGCGATAGGCTCTCGGCTACCGGAGGTAAGTTCTATTAGACTTGCAGCATAACAGCTATAATTGATATACTAACAGTGCTTATGACATCTTCCTATGTTCCTTGCGTTGATCATGTTCAAAGGTGTTGCTGTGCAACGCTGTTTCGTGAGCTTAATGCGCGAAGCTTGTGGCAAGAACTTAAATTAAATTTCCATGTGCCAATTCACCCCACCCACTCTAGTAAGTAATCAGAATCGCCGAGACGGAACTGAGGATACATGGGACGCGTATTTTTTACTGGCGGCATCATCCAGACATGAGTTTAACTCATTTGGGTAAGAATTTTGGTTTTGATTTCTGCAACATTATATAAAACTGTGCACATATGCAGCATAAAACATTAGACATAACATAATGATCACGAAGAGGTGAAATGAAAAATGCAAATGATCTCTTTATCACAGCAAATGTTAGAGTTTGGGGTATATTACATAGCAAGTCAACATTATATCTTTGAAGTTGATGTTAGAGGAAGGGAAGGAAAACAAACAAGAGTTTAATTCCCAGTCTACGGTGGTCTACAGTAATCAGTATCTATCAAAAGCTGATCCAAGGATGGAACGGTGGTAAACTGGCGACAATGATGGTTCTTAAAGAAATGTGTCCGAAAACAGAGCATCCCGAACATAGTTTAATATAATTATAAATGGATTGATAATTTCTTTATAATTTTTTTAATGGTTTACGCAAAACAAATACCCCAAATAACGGATATCTAAAAAACATTATGCTCCAGACAGGAAAAGACTCAGTACAGACTGACCAACAAATGCAATTTAAAGCAACTGATCCACTTACCGCATGCAGTTAGGAGCTGGAAAGAACATTGTAGTATAGTTGGCATGTTTCAAATACTCCAGACAAAAACTGATAACCATAGTTGCTGTTTCAAACACCATCTATACAGCCTCTAGATCAGGAGTCTCAAACCCATCCTCTTAAAGCCGCTGTGGCTGCTGGGTTTCATTTCAACCAGATCAGAACACACCCGATGTCACTAGTTTAATAATCTGGTCTCATCATGTGAACACACGCTGTCCTTTATTGATCAGACTTGACACCAATGCACTAGATAATTTTCCTCCTACCTACCAAAAATGCATGATTTAGAATGGACGATTTAGAAAGTCTCCAGGAATGTAATGTTCCTGTGTATTCATACCCAGCCCGTCCCCAATCAGTGTTTATGCAAGATGAACTGAACTAACAAAGCCTCTTTCTTTCTAGATTTGCTGCCATTGATTGATCCTATGTAAGAATCAGATTTGGCAACATGTGGTTCAGCGAGCTCCTCCTGCCTGTTTATATCTTCACCTTCCTTTTTGGGCTTCCGGCCAACATCCTCGCGTTCTGCACCTTCTGCCGCAAGGTTCACCACAAACCAGCACCAATTGACATCCTCCTTCTGAACCTCACCATCTCTGACCTCATCTTTCTCGCCTTCTTACCCTTCAAGATGAAGGAGGCACATGATGACATGATTTGGACTATGCCTGAAGACCTGTGCCCCCTCAGCAGCTTCATGTTCTTTTCTACTATTTATATCAGTACGCTTTTTTTGACCGGTGTTGGGTTCGAGCGGTACCTGGGTGTCGCGTTTCCCATCCGATACTCTGTGTACCGCCGGCCACGCTACGCTGTCATTGCCAGTGTGCTCTTCTGGCTTGTAGGGGGACTAAATCTCAGTATCGTTTACATAGTGCCATTTTTGCCCTCGAACAGCAGTGATGTGAATGGCAGCGAGTTGCAACCCTCAGAGAAGATCTGCTACAACAACTTCACCCAAGAGCAGCTGAATATCCTTCTTCCGGTCCGTCTGGAGCTTTTCCTGGTTCTATTCTGCATTCCTTTTCTAATCTGTGGTTTCTGCTACATCAACTTCATTCGAATCCTTTCCCGCCTGCCACACATCAGTCGGCGGCGTAGGCTGAGAGCCATCGGACTGGCTCTAGGGACCCTGGTGGTGTTCGCCGTCTGTTTCGGACCCTACAACGCCTCACACGTGGTGGGATTTGTACGTGCGGATAGTGAGAATTGGCGAGAACTGGCTCTGATTTCTAGCACACTAAACGCCTGCCTGGACCCCGTCATCTTTTACTTTTCGTCGGCGACGGTGCGAAGCGCAATCAGCAGCTTTGGGAAAGGGATAAGGGAGAAGGTTCATGTACTAAACTGCAAAAACAGTACATGTTGCTCCCTGCTGGTCACCACGACCAGGAAATATAGGGACCACAGTCCACCTGTTAACCACAGCTGAACACAGTTGTAGCTGGAGATGTAACCATCAGCATCTACTCACGATGGAAAACAATGTTTTTCAATTTTTTTAAAAAACAGCATGAAATAGAAGACAAATTATACTTGGTAATAACTTCACAAAGATTTCACTATTTCTTACTAGAAAAAAGTAAGACGTGTTTGTGATTATCAATAAATATCCTTTTATTGCTCAGTTTCCACTGGCATGCCATGAAAACATGTGGGAAAAGATGTATCTAAGAAGGACCTTGGACCTACAGCAGGACAACGGAACGGCACCAATTCAAAATTTTCTGTCACATATTGGAGATTCGGACACTCCATGGGACAAGCACCTGCCAATAAGAGGACTGTAGAGCAAAGAGAAAGCAACTGTACTACATTTCGGGCATTCATTAGATGCCTCAATGCACTGTCACTTACATTATAGATACAGCGCACAAACTGAGACGATGAAAGTTGGTGGCTTTTCTTTGTAGCCCCAACAACAGCAACCGGGCAGTGCCATCGCTTGAACCTTGGCCTTAACCAGTAGGTCACTATTCCATTGGTCACAGTATGTATTTGTGAATGATTTCATTATAAAGCCTTTTGTTCTTAAGTGTCATTGGAAATTCCCAACACAAAGTCCCAAAGACAGAACTCCCACTTGTGTTGAGGATTTACTCAGTACTGATGACCACATGTTGGTCCGAGTTCTCTCCAATACCCTGGTTGAGCCATCAATCTATTAAAACTGTAGCAACTTCTTATAGTAGTCAGTCAGTGGTTACTCCCATAACAGGACTATAACACTCAATAAAAACACTAAAGTATATCAGTGTACAAGGCCACTAAAAATCCCAAACGTTTGGATACTTGATCAAGGCTTATCTTGATTAGGATTGTCTGTGGTTATAAAAGCCTGCCCCGGGAAAACCCAAAAATGTTCCCTTTTCTTTATAGCCAGGTATTGTTGACGATATCGGCCTGGTTAAGTAATCAATCTATCAAAATAGTAGCAGGAATTTAGCCATTCTACTAGGGCTGTCCACAACCAAGAAGTTTTACCTTTAATGCCGGGCTGCTGCAGATCACAATAAAACATGATCACAAAAATGCTAGAAATGTTTACACT
>JAOUQU010000010.1:2275834-2288097 GCA_028566735.1 Ammoglanis amapaensis
AAACACATATATGATATATATATATATATATATATATATATGTATATATATATATATATATATATATATATATATATAAATTGAGACGAATATTGCACAAGTAAAACGGTAATCAAATGATGTACAAGTAACCTGCCAATTGCTAAGTCAAGATGTCAAGATACGCAATGCATATGAGCATTTATAGCATTCAAAACACTGATTTTGGCTTTTTGGAACGTACATGATTTTTTTTTACCGCGCCCTTGGTTTGTACATCACAGTCATCATGGTTTTAGCAAACAGTATCTTGACATTATTGTCCAGCTCACTGATGACTAAACAATTAATTAGTACTACTTTTGTCAAGCTTAGCATACAGCAGTTAAGCTTAATATGGCTCAGATGCAGTCACGAGCGCATGAAAACCCAAACGAACCCACGGGATGTTCTTGGGATTGGGTCAAATATGAGTAAGAAGGGAAGGGGTAAATAATGCAATGCCTTTTCAAAGCTCATTTTAAATAAGTTGAGCATTTTCACACTTGGTCTAAAGACTTAAGTCTGTACCTGGTTTTTAATTTATGGCTTGCTTGAGGGATCGTGTGTCATCATGATGGTTATCCAGACCATAGAGTCCATCGTGGCAACAGATGCGCCAAATATCTTTGCAAAACGAACCCTAAAAGGTTTTCACTGACCATAATCGACCTGAATAGACAATCGGATGATTGAATGCAAATGCTTGTACTGCAAGATTCAAGCAAACAATAAATTCTGTACAATTAGGAATAACGATGAGCAGACTTGCTCTGTGTTATTAACCCTCTCGAGGTAGGCGTTGCAGATTTGCAACAGATAATATCTGATTTTTCCTGTTACTAAAACTTAATTTAAACCCGAAAGGGTTAACAGTTCAAGATCATTAACTATGTTAGGCTTTGCTCAGCTTGGTTTGGAACTCAACAGATCCAGAGTGACGTATAAGAGAAGTGGCTGCGCTCAGCTTGGTCAAATGAAAACCAAGCAAGAATGGGCAGTGTATGTTCTCAAGCCACTAGAAACCAGAAATAAAAGACTTAGAAGAAATGTGGCTTTAATAAAAGGAGATTTGGTCATGACGCCTGCTCAACTAGATTTTCCAAACGAAGCACATTGACATTTTCACGTAGCTCTAGACATGCAGCACATCAAGAACAAAAGCAACTGAGGTAACACAGACTACCATTGACATACTAATTTAGGGAATGTCTGGACATGATGTTTGATGTCTGAACTTTAAAAAAATGTATAACGTGTCCTACTAAAGCTGTCCTGATGACTCCTGGTAGTCCGGAAATCAAGTTGTGGAATCTTTTATTCTTGTATTCTTGATAAAATAGCAAAACGGACAAGCTTCCATCACCGGCAACTGCATGTATGTCAGTCACCTACACACACTTCTACTCAGTGCTAGTTCTATTCATCTGACCGGACATATAAACGACTCCTAAGGAGTTGACCTCGAGTTGTGTCGCTGGGAACAGTGAGCCAGGGGCTTTAAGGATAAGACAAATGAGGGCTCCTCTCACTCAGTAGATGCATCTTATTTGTACGTACCAGTAAAAAGTCCCCAGCTGGAAAAGATCAATAAATTGAACGACAACGGTGGTCCCTGATCTCTTAATTAAACCATTCCTATAAAGAGTAATCATGTTGTAATTTTTTTATTAGTTTATTTGCCTATTTAAGGCTCGAATAGCCAGATGATTTAAGAGAAAGTGTGATGACGCAAACAACATTCAACTAGTAACAGCGCAAGAACTCCAGATCAGAGTTTTCAAGTAAACCAGAGATGATTCCACCGGGGGGAAGGGGAAGGGGGTGGGTGGGTGGTTGGAATTTACAAAGCTACAAGTGTGAAAATGCCCTTTAAATGGGATTAAAATACTGTAAACAAATTAGACTCAGAACTGAAATGTGAGCGCCCTTATATTTTTTGAGGAAACCTAGAAAACTAAGAAGCTATCGGTTTCATTAGTCATATTTTCCCTCTCACAATTCCCAGAATGCTTTGTGGGAATATTCACTTGGCAGATTGGATCTACTAGTCTTCATACTACAACATAAATGTATTAAAATAAAACTCAGCTGAAGAATGAATATCACAACAGCTATTATTAAAGCCACTAAAACAGTAAGTAAAAGCAAGTAAAAACACAGTGCTTAACTGTAAACAGCTCTCCAGATCATCGCCCTCTTTATAACGGCCTAACACCTTTTTATAAACACATCGATGCCTGATTGAAGGTACAACGCTCTATTATGGCTAGCTCGATTATCTGTTTTTTTATTATATGCACGTTCAACCCAAACCATTCAAAACAGCTCGATATCAGATCCTTCCCCTAAAAAAAAGCTACGATCTTAAAGTGTCTTGGTTGCAGCAAACTGAATTGTGGCAACATGTACATTCAGTTGTAAGGGGAAGGCCGGCCACTGACTGTTTAGGTAGTTGAAATGCTGCACGTGTCCCCCACTGTAATATTGCACAGTGCTTATGTTCTCCCAATCAACACGTCTGATTCTTAAGCTAAAGAAGACACATTTTACTATATATAATAATATACAGTAAAGTCACGTATCGATAAAAAATTCATGAATTAAATGTGGCCATCAATTATGAGAATTATGTATTGCTCAAGGGAGGAGCATGAGATCTAAACATTATGACTGTGCATAAGCTCCACTAAAGTGTGGCACAGCTTTAATGAGTCAATATTAGATCAGCCACGGTCGACTTACCCTGTTGTTAGGAACACAAACACATCGACGTCGAGACACAAGATGCTAGATGTGAAATTTTTTTAGAGGTAGGGGGTTACCTTTGTAAGGGGAACCGAAAACAAACTGCCTGCTACCTTTTGTCAGAAAGCATCCCTTGAGATACAGGTATGTACAATGATTCTGCAAGAATTCAAAGCTTCAACCGCTAGATAAATAGGGATGAACAGTACAGGGGTTATTAAAAAGTTATCTGCCTCAGAATCTCTCCTTGAGATCCGTGGGTCACACCTGAGTCCTCAAGCACCACGACACTCCAATAAACATTCATACAGAATATTCAGCCCATACAAGCAAGTGCCCCAATACAGCTTAGAAAAGCAAACCTGCCTGCAGTTACCCATCAAACCAAGATGTCTGTCAGCAAGGCAGTATCGTTCTTATTGAATATAAAAAAGTCTGTTCTTATTCGTATGTGTGATATCAGATCCATCGTTCTTGCTTGTGCAAGGAGTACAACTTAAAGCAAGCAACTAACTTGCCCCAGATTGTATGCCATTGTGTCTCAGACTTCGCTCTCGACGCTGGAGAAGTGTGCAGAACCCCGACGTGAGCACAAGCTCTTGGTTTTAAATGGAGGATGAGGGGACTGGTACCTTTGAGGCTGAGGCACTGAACGTAGTCTCTGGTACTGAAGTTTGGCACTGGAAGAGGACAAAGATGAAGGCTGCAGGGCACCGTGTTTTGATGAAACCACTGACGGAGATGAAACAGAGGAGGAAGAGGTAGGAGGTGGGACATGACCTGGGTGGGATGATGATGAAGGTGTAGGAAGGGTTGGGACCATAGTGGGTGGCAGAGATGTTGGTAGAGTCGGAGGAGATGTTGAACGTTCTCTGGACCTTTCTGAGTGATGTGATCTCTGGCCACTAAGGTTAGACTGACTTCCAGATTTGACCTGGCCTTGAGCCCTTTCTGGTTTGGAGGACTGCCAGTTAGCTCGGGTCATGTTGCTGAAACTTTGGCAGTGAGGCAGTAGGTCTTCCTGACTCCGAGAGGTCACACGATTCCACTTGTAGTGGTGGGGTGACTGGCAGGAACAGGCAGTATGGCATCGACTCTTTTCTTGAAATCTGCTCTTGGACTTTTTTTCTGACTTCACGGGTAATTTGTCCACAGACCAATATCTCCGTGGAGGTGGAGGAGTCAAAGGTGGAGGAGGCCAGTGATTTGGTCCCAAACCCCCAGATCCCCATCCCACTCCACTTCCCAAACCCCAGCCACTATCCACACCTCCCAATCCCAGAAAAAAGTCATCCCTACTGTTGATGCTTCCTCCTCGCTCCCTGGCAGGATAAGTGCCAAAAAACCAGCCTCCCCCACCAATGCCCCCAATAGCCCGTTCTTCATGTCCTTCCCAGTATCTCTCAAATTTACCAAATTCTCCCGAAGATCCTTCATCGTCGGTATATATATCGACATTTTTGTCTCTATCCCTGTCAGACTCAGAATTCATTCCTCTACTCTCCTTTTTCCTCCGTCTTGGCTCCTCAGTTCTTTCTCTATCCTCCTTTAATTGCACCTCCACTTCCTCCTCAGAGTCCCATTCATGAAATACCAGGCCTTCTCTTGAGTGGGACTTACCTTTTTCATTCTTTCCTAAAAGAGGGTGACTCTCACTCCCTTTCCCACGGTCCTCTCGCTCGGACCCTAAAGATCGTCTCTTGTAGTTCAAAGGAAGAAGGGGAAGAAAAGATGGTGCAGACTCAGAACTGGGGTTTCCACTTCCCCAAAACTTGACCGACGTTGACTGCTTATTTGAAGTCGAATAATGCTTACTGTTAGATTTTGGCCTGGATTGCTGATATGATCTAGGGCTTCTGTGACGTCCCTCTCTTCCCCTTGCTCGTACTTCATTATCGCCTTCATGATCAAAGCTCTCTCTCTGTCCTCCTTCTTTAGGTGTTTCCCATTCAAAACTCCTAATTGAGCTTTCACTCCTCCTGTGGTAAGAACTACGTCTAGGGACAGGATAAGGAGGCAAATCTGGATCCAAGCTTTTTTCAAATACATCTTTTTTGTTCATTTCCACCTCTTCCTGCTCGGACCTTTTTTCCTTGGTTCTTCTTCTAGATTTTCCATCTTTCTTCTTTTTCTTTTTCACTTTATGTCTTTTCTGCTCTCTCTCCCGTTCCCTTTCCTCTTTCTTCCTTTTCTTTCTGGCCTTCTTCCTCCTCTTCCTCTCTCTTTCCCTTTCCTTATGATGTCTTTTTGCTTCCTTGGCATTGGCGCCTCCACCTCCTGCCCTTCTAGCTTTTTCCTTTTCACCCCACGAGGCCCACCATTCCTGAAGTTGTGCCAGCTGGCTATTGGCTCTGTCTCTCATCTGTGTCCTCTGCGGGCAAGGTTTGCGAGGTGGCACGGGTGGAGGTGGACTGCATGGCAGAGACCGAGACGACATGTGGGAATGACTTTTTCTCCTACCCAAAAGAAGGCTGGACTCTGTCAGCTCGTCCGTATCATAGTCCTCAAATAAATCTTTCGCTCCAGATCTGTATCTGAAACTCTGTGATGACGAGTAAGAAGAAGAAGAAGAGCAGGAAGGAGAGTTGGATCTTGAAACTGAAGCAGAAGAGGTGGACGACGAACTAGAGGTACTAGAGGAAGTGGAAGTGTAGTGCACTGAAGGAGAGGGTAAAGGTGAAGTTTGTGTAGGTGAGGGAAATTGCACAGGAATAGGCAAAGGAGGAGGACGATGGCCTCTCCGCACTCCCCCATCTCTGACCCCATACCTGCCTCCTCCTCTTCGTCCCAGGGGAAGGATATTTTCATACAAGGGTCCCCCAGAACCTTTTCTTTTTGAAACACTGTTTCTTCTCCAGACAGACTGCTGTGATAAAGAAGAAAGAGGCAAAGCTGCATTTCTGGGCAAGTGTCCAGATGGTTGTTTTTTCTGTTGTGACCTTGATTTTCCAGAGGACTTTGTTTGATGTGTTGTCTTTTGAGTTTGGGAGACACCTTGAGGGTTTGAAGAAACTACCAGCCCTTCTGGATCAATAGGACCATAATATTGTTTGTATTCATCCAGAGCTTCATCCTCAACATCTAATGTAGCCCACTGACATGGGATGCCTTGAGGGAACTGGTTGATGTCTGTGATCCCACTGCTGACACCGCTAGCTTTTTCGTGTCCTGCTTTTGGACGTGCCCACCGATCCACCACGGCTAGGCGGCGGTCGTGGCAGGGTAAAAAGGCAGAGCATGGAATGGGTGCTCCAAGGATCGGGCTATTTGATGGCCCAAGGGCCATGCCAGAATGACCAGCTTTTGGTGAAGAACCAGGTAGAAGGGCATTGTAAACTGGTGGTTGCTGGTGATGTTTCTGTTGTTGTGCCATGGTCATAGACGGGTTGGCTACTGTGGTGGACGCATGTGGAGGAGGAGGTGGTATTGTCGAGATCGGATGATACTGGGGAAGTGTGCTTTGGTTGCCTCCGGTGGTAGTTTCATCTTCAAAACTGCAGCAGCTATACATACCCTGCAAAAAAAGGACAAAACATCAACAAAAATGCCATCGGCACTTCTGTACGCTTTATAGAACCAATCTACACATTAATAATATTATAAATATACTGACCAGGCACAATATTATGACCACTAAAAGGTCAAATATAAGAAATATTAATTATTTATATTATTAATTATTATTTCACTCATCCATTATCTAATGTTACCACTGCTTAATCTTATATACACTAAACACCTAAATAGTAGCCAGTCTGTTGCAGGGAAAAAAATCTTTAAACTGTTGGAGTACCTGGAGGAAACTCACCCAAACATGGGAGAACAAACAAACTCCACAGAGAATATATTAGATTGCCTTACTCGTGATTAGAACCTGTGAACTTCTGCTGTGAGGTCAGCATGATTGCATAATGTTTTTTAAAGAAGATAAAAAATACTTTTACATACTCGACTGAAAGCCAGGAGGAAGTCCAGTCCTTTTGAACGACCCAAACAATGCCGAAGCTTCCAGTAAACCAGGTGCTCCCAGGCAAAAACCAACAGGCTAAGACCCATGGCCACCAGAAGCATGTAGAAGACCCCGGCCATATTGTCTATGTCCAGCTTGGAGCTCATCACCTCAATCTTATCGTTATGGCAAATCCCAGAAAGCCACAGCCTCTCCAGCATGTCAATTTCGTCTTTAAAAAAGTAACAAGAAGACAAGTATTGGTACCAAGAACCATCAATCGGTGGTAAAGTATTTATTTAAATCTTTTATTTAAGTATTGGAGTCTAAGAATATATACTGGCTGCTTTGCATTTGTTGTAGATGTCACATTTCACGAGTAAATGTTATAAAGCAGGGCTGTCAAACACATTTTCACCAGGGCCCATTAGCATTATTGTTAACATTAAAAGCTAATTGTAACATATTCTGCTACCTGCATTGTAAGTATTAGACAATTTTAATGTACACATTTATATTGTACTTCTTTACACATCAACACACATCGATTTTTTACTGTTTGGCATTCATCAGTGTTACTAATTCTAAATGAAACACCTTCGGAAACAACACAGTAATATAGTTAGCTTAACATTTTAAAAAGAAATGCACACTAAAATCCAAGTAAATATTTTATATCATATCAATTATCTAATATTTAATATTTTAAGGGGGTTTCTTCCCTTTTCATCTTTGATGTCTGTGCAGTCCACACACCCCTTCCTATTTACCCATACTTTGACCACACCACACATCTTTTCCAGCTCACTAGAGACCCGTTGTCTGCTAAACCTTCTTATACTACTAACATTCATATGATAATCTGATCTGACAGACAAGGGTGTGTGGATTTTAAATATGATACATATAATGTGACCGTGGTTGCACCTAGTGGTGAATGGAGACGCTAACACCAGAAGATGATTGAAAATAAATAATTGCTCCGCTGCACTAATCAGCCGTGCATGCTAGAGAGCAGCGAACATGTAGCACAATTGAGATTCAAATCAGGGAGAATCAGAATCTTAGTGCTGCTGTGCTTAGCCTGTGATTATGCCGCTGTGCCAATGACTTGCATTAATGAAAGAGAAAAAAAATGTCAAGCTCAAATGTCATACCAGATCAGTTGAGGCCCCAAAACGCCTTGCAAGAGCAACCCACATATACTGTACGTTACTAATCCATGGAACATTTTTACACAAAAGAAAACATTGCATTTAAAAAAATAATGGAACATTTCCATTGGTCATTAAATCACAACTTGATTGAGCACCCGGAGGTGTCAGCTCGTCATGATGGGTACAGAGGAGGATAATTAAAGTCATATTTACGAGGGAAAGAGTTGAACCTACCATTCTGAAAGTAGATGCATGTTGTCCATAATTAGAAATAATAAATAAATCAATAAAGATATATATATATATAAGACCGCAGGAAGAAAATAGTCGACGGTTCACTGGTTCCCTAATATTTTAAAGAAATTGTAGGTTATTGTGTTTAAATATACCAACAATATACAGTATTAAATTCTTTTGACATACTTGACTTCAGTTTTGCTATAAATTATGCATATAAATAAATAGATTATATATGTCCACTATATTTATTTTTGCACAATGTAATGTTTGTCACACTTTCACACAGAACTGGTAAATTTGGATGCCAAAAAAGAACAGATTTGATTTAGTCAGTGAACTGTTACATCAGTGTCAGAATGATTGTTGGAGTATTATGTTTATTTAAATTCCCTACTGTAATATTTAATATTGCGCTACATTACAATGTTCTGCTAGCATCTGGTTCTATGTCAAGCTTTTAGGTTTATTAAAATGTTGGAGACTTACAGACACTCAACAAACACTTTTAATACTTTTATGTTTTCTCCACTTGCATAAAATGCTTTTTTATTTTAATTTTAACTACTCGGTTTTATTCAACTCTGTATAGTGAATACTCAAACAGTACAGAATATAATTATCATTATTTATGGCATATATTAATAACGCCATAAGAAAGCCCTTAGTGCTTCTTGTAATTATTAAGCTGTTTATTTAATAATGCATTTATAATAATTCTAAATTTTTCTTCTGTCCAATTATACTCAATATTATCATGCATTTTGTCTACCAAAGATCGAAGAGAACAAAGTACCCCCCCCCCACACACACACACACACACATGGATAACAGCTGTACGCCATTCTCCACCTACACATTGCCGAATGCTAAATGGAACGTCACACCATGAGACATCTTTCCCGATCTCTGAGCATGGATCCCTAATCAGCCAGCAGAGGCTGTAATTGCTATTGACCTAAATAATGTCTTTAATGAGTGGAGAAAAAGCCGAGCTCCTGGAGGAAACCCAAGAACCCATAAGAACAGCCAAACTCCCATGAGAAAGGACCCAGACTGCTACACTTGGGAACCAAACATACAAGCTTCTTGCTGTGAAAAAGGACTGAGCTACCTCACTCGCTACAGAAGATTGGAGACTGCAAACTATTAGATACAAACTGCTGGCTGCAGGAGGGAGTTTGGAATCTGCGTTTGACTCTAATCAAAATCCACAAACATCTGGTCGTAATTTATCTAATTTACACGTCTAAATCCAATTTTCCTTTAACTTACTGTATTGTTTCATACTCTCTTTTAACAGTGCATACGAGGTGACCTGTATAACATAGTGAATGCAATAGTGTGTAATGAATGCACATCTTCACTACCTTCATGGTGCGAACTGGAATCGTACATTGAAATTTCGGAGAATTTCGGTGAAAGAAAAATGAGCACAACATTCTATTAGTGCTATAGATTAAAATGTACAAAGTTACAGCAAGATTAAGAAAAAAAAACAACCCAAAGTGGATGAAGGGAGATAACGACAGCTTTGATAAAGGTCTGAAAGGGGCTGGGAACCCAAAGTAGTTTGGAGATGAAAGCTCCAAACTCCTGGACCTACTGACCCACAATAGCCATTAGAACATTTATCTGGGAAGGGAAAATGAGACCAGAAAAACATGAAGGAAAAAAAGTGACACACTGTCAGACACATTATATATATTACAGTAGTTCTTTCTACAGTATAAATGGTTTAGAATTCAGAACTTTATAACAACGTCAGAAACAATGTGAACCCAATACAGTAACTATTCCACTTCACTTCATTTCAATGATTATAAACATTTATTAATAAACTGGATTGTTAGTTAAGATTTTAGTTTTACACTTTTGTTACACTCATGGCAGGAAATATAAAGAAGCATTACACAAGTCATCGGTACACGAGTATAGACGATTTCAGATCTCCAATTGATACGATTTGCATGTTTTTGGACTGTATGAGGAAACTTAAATCTCCACATACAGGTAGATAAATATAATCCGTAAAGACAGAACCCGGATTGCACACATGGGGATGGACTACATTAAACACCTAAACAGGTCACCAGGTCTGTTTCAGTGTATAGAAACTAACACACAAACTCACACACATAATTGAAGGCAAGTCTTTAGACTGTGTGAGAAAATCGGAGTTCCCAAAGTAAACCTACAGGAAAAACATGCAAACTCCACACAGAATAAACAAAAAAAAGACATTTAAAAAAAGATACTTATTATTCACAATAATAATTTCGTTTAGCTTGAAGTACTTTTATACTGATGTACTATTGATAGTTGTACTTTTTGAAAATTATGCATCCTCCAATGTTTACTCGAACTTTTACTCAGATGGAGAACATGTGTAGTTCTGTGAGCTCGGTATAAGAAGGAGCAGGTTTACCGATGTTCCTAATCCTGTAAATAGCTGGTAGTGGGTCTTTATGCCTGCTTTCGGCTGCCGGTTCACCGTGGTTTGGGCATAATTGCTTTAAATCAAGTCACCAAACTGTATTCCTATCATTAGCATGGTTAGGGATCAGTTGCTTGTGGGAGACTAAAGAGAAAGCAGCCGAGCACTTTGAACACTGCTGAGCTCCTCTGATCTTGCTTTGCCCAACACAGCTTGAATCTCTCGCTTGTCACAGTAGTGAGTTGCATGATGAAAAGGAGGCGAGGTGAACGGCGTCGTGATGGTGGAACACTTTCCCAAGTTAAAAGATTTTTTTATCCTTATACCAAGAAAAGCTATTTTAGCCGAGCATCGATACAGTTTATATTAGAGTTCCTATTAAATACCTCGGCTGCTGGTCTCCAGAACGGATTTATAATTCACAGTTTACAATATAAACAGTAACAGAACCACGATCAAGTTTCCTTTTACTGTGTCTTTTAAACAATAACATATCGTAGTTGTATTTATCCCATATTGAATATGTCTCTCTCTCTATCGATTCGTTTATCGTGCGTTTTCCCAGTTCCTGGAGTCGGACAGTAATGTTTGGAGCAGAGTTTTCCGTCCGGATGCCCTTCCTGACGACAACCACCAGTAAGTGGTGGCAACTTGTGACACTACTGGACAATTTCACATTTCCGATCAACCTAGTGCATGTTTTTGGACTGTGGGAGGTAACCGGAGTACCCGGAGGAAACCCATGCTGACCCTGGGAGAACATGCTAACTCCGCACAGAAAGTCCCCAGCCCGACCCGGGGATCGAACCCGGGACTTCTTGCTGTGAGGCGACAGTGCTGACCACTCCGCCCAGAATATTTACCAATATTTTTCCAAATTTGCCAAACAGATTAACAAATTAAATATCTTTGTTGTTTTATTATGGGAATATAAAACTAAACAATAGCAAAAAATAATAACAATACACATATTAGATTAAGATCCATGATGGCTGGTAGCACTAGCTGCTCGCCATGTGTTTAACCAAACCAAACACTGCCATATCACCCCACTGCTTCCTATAGCTGCAGGTAACCATTTCAAAACCACGATGCTCAGAGAAAGACTGTTGTAGTACATCTAGTCTCGCTCTACAGGCTTTAACAGATTCAACATTAAAGCAATTCCTCATAAATGACTCAAATTCAGTGTTTGCTGCAGACATGTTAACATGGATCTGTATGTGCTGTTGATGCCAAACACACAATTTTCATTTGCCTTGCACTTATTTATGAGGAAGTATTGTTGCCATGGGGAATGATAGTGAGTTGTAACACCAGTAATCAATCACATGGGGGAAAAACAAAGTGAGAGAGAGAGAGAAGGAAAGAAAGAGAAAAGAACGAGCCAGTTTCCCTCGGTAACTCTGTTGCTATGCTTGCTGGAAGTTCTGATCTAACACTGCTCAACATACCTTATTCTTTTTGACATTTAAAAAAATAACATTTGCCCTTGTACACACTGCTACTCGTTTTGAAATCAAATCAATTCGAACCACAATGTCAAGCGATTATTTAAACAAACTGTTCTCCAAACTTCAAACACTTTTTACATTAGCACACAACAAAAGCACCGATCCCTTATTAAACTAACTCTCAACTGATGATTTTTACCCTACAGTCGAAATCGACCCTGGGTCACTCTGTGGATCGTTACCGATCCCAGAGTATTTCGGCA
>JAOUQU010000010.1:2291287-2307865 GCA_028566735.1 Ammoglanis amapaensis
TGAAAAAGTGTCTGGGCTTTCGGAACAGAATGAAGCGGGCGCGTGTGCCACCATACTGAGTAAAAAGTGCGCGCGCGCGCGCGCGTTCCAGTCTGCACGCGCATCAATGACAGAAGGGTCAAAGCGTCGTTTCTTGAAGTCTGGCGCGGAACATGCACGCCCGATTCGAGCCCTTCGGCTTTGCTGAAGGGCGACGCACAGCCCGCAACACTTGAAACGAAATGGCGAAATAGGCTTTCTCTGCCTAAAAAAAAAACGAAACACGCGCCGACTCACCGTTTCAGGATCCAGAAACTGCGTCCTCAGAGCGGCTCTTGCTCCGGTGAGCCGTCATTCCGCAGCCGTCCATTTTAGCCGCGTTTGGTCTTTTGCGTCTCTCCCTGGCACCTCTGCTGTGGATCCAGTCTCGACCTTTCTTTACGCACTCAGTCAGACTGCTGCTACATGTTGCTCTCTCTCTCTCTCTCTCTCTCTCTCTCTCTCTCTCTCTCACTAAATACACCGAGTGTCTCTCACCCTCTATCCGAGCATCCCTCCCTCACTTATTTAGTTAAAATTCAGTATATATGCCCCGTCACCTAGCAACCTCCCTCTCCTTCACTCCATCACTCGAACTCGCGACACGTGTTGAATGCTAAACTTGTTGAGAATTCTCAACGCGGAAATGCCTGTGCTAACCCTCACTGGTACACCATTGTATCCAATGTATTGCCATTCTCTCCACTCCTTACAGCTCCTACTCGCCAGTCTGGTTTTATATCTCCTTACCACAGACAGAGGGGGGGGTGTTTACCAAATAACCTGACTGACACCATTATAAAAAGTCTGATACGAACAGAGGACGTTCGGTCAATGATACAAGTTGTTTACTCTGCCATTTTGATGGCAAAAAAGCTACTAAACAGAGAACTCATGTCGGGGACCCAGAGCCATAAACTCAATTTAGGCTATACTGTTTATCTTATTGTACGTGTTTCTTATTTATGGCCGACACAAAACCAAAACACAAATTATAAATCAGGTTTTTGCTTCTTTTACAATGGACCGTAGACTTGGGTTCAGATTAGTGGTGGGAGTATCGATCCAAATTTCGATCGATACCAACGTTGGTATAGATAATGGTCGACACTACTACTGCGGCCCCCTTAACCCTTTTGGTGCTAAGTATACTGTCATTTTGAATAAAAGGGTCAACAAATGCTTAAAATTTAAATGTAGAAAAGTAAGCCCTTACAGCTTTTTCTGTAAGTCTGTCTACCCCCACCACCGCGCAAATCAGTGCCCCCTCACACTGTTCACTGATTTACTGTGAACATAAAAGAAAAGATTATTAAATTATTAATTATCAAAAAGTATCAATATCTGCAATATTGCCAGATAATTTCTAGTCACGGGATCAATATCAAATTTTGCAGTATAATTTTTCAGATATGTCAGAACTCCCAAACCACCCCCTTATCCAATCGTTCTCATTATTTGAATGGTCTTTTTGGTTATAAACATAAGTGTTTAATTTGTTTTTTAAATGACAGAGCAGACAGTGATAAACAACCGCACACAATAGTACTGAATAGTAATGTTGTTTGGATTTAATGTTGTTTGAATTCATGACAGGCACAGTAGTTGTTCATTATACAAGATTCATCAACACACAATCACATCATAAACTGCAATTATTTAACAACTGCTGCCATTCAAAGAAGTAGCTCGGACTTTTTCCTGGACAGCAACTCTACATTTAAGCAATCATTCTCTGCAGTCCGAATGAGTGCCAGTTCATGATTAGTTCACCCACCCACTTACCAGCTGCGGTGTTAAAAACCAGGATCATTTCATTTCCAACCTCCTTCTTACTGACCCGACAAATGTTTGAAATATATATGGCAAGAAAACCATCTGGTGAAATAAAGTGCCATTATAAAACAAAACGGCTAGCCTGGGAAATAGTACAAATTCTGATACTGAGAAAGGAAGCCAAAGAACTGGTAAGGAAAGATATATAAAAAGCAAAAGATTGCTCAGTAAATCATCTGAATCCAAAAGAAAAATCCTAACATTTGGGGACTTCTACCAACCAAAGCATTCTGCAATTCAAATTCACAAACTTTGGATGACCACAGACCTGAAAAGATCGTGGCTAATGGATTCAAAAATTCACCAACAAAATCTGGTAGTTGGTCTTAAACTTCTGTTCTAAATTCACCGGTGGCCCAGTTTGCTGTATTTAAAAATAAGACAGTTTTCAAAAGCCAATGAACCAGTCATTGCTTTACTACTGTTCCCGGCTTGAACCACTTTTTATAGATAATGACCAGTGCAGAGCAGAAACGCCCCACAAGAGCTGCAATTTTGCAGATGCTCTGATCCAATCATCTAGCCCATTATTCTGCTACTAGCATCAGCTTAGGATAAAATGTTCACTTGCTGTATTCTACAAACTAACAGGTGCCCTGAGAAAGAGATAATTACTGTGATTTACTTCACCGCTCACTCGTCATATATATTAAACAGTATTCTATTTCAAATCATGATTTTTTTTAAATATGACTGGGATAGAAGATTCATTTATTCATTTTCTGTAACAGCTTTTACCCTGGAGCTTTATTCGGTAACACCTGCCAGGTGAGAATACATGGGGAATGATAACTGGAATAAGCACTAAACATTGGCCTCCATTCAACTGTTCTGTTGTGCCACGAAGGAAAAGTAAGCACATTTTTATTACTTAATTAAGTATAAGCCAGTGACCGGATTTACAAATGATACATGACGCTATGCTAAGCACCTATTGACTGATGGCACACAGCTTACAAATAAACAGAATTTTGGATAGAGGCGTTATCACAACAAAGTCAACACAATAAATGCTGCAGAATTAATAGGTAAATGTATAGAAAGGAATTCTATACAGAGTCCTCTGGGCTGTGACCCTATGTTCAGACTAGCATATATGGGAAGTGACAAAGAGACCAGCTGTTATTTATGTTTAATTACAGCACCCTTTTGACCATCCCACCCTTCAGACGTAGCCAATTATTTTCATACCAGCATTCAGAGTGACTTACAGAAGACCTGCCAGAAAAAAATACTCTAACTCAAACAAATTTAAGTGAAAAAATAGAAATTTCTTGGTCCAAGATTCGGAGCCGACACCAACTGGCTGGGTGTCACCATAGCCACTACAATGCACAAACCGCAGTACTGTAGTGCTGATCCCAAGCCCGGACAAACATGATGATTGTGCCAGGATGGTCATCTGTCATAAAAAACATCGTAGACCCTACAGGGTCATGGATAAAACAATCTGTGCTTCACTGTGTGAATTTCGTATTGTTCCCTGTGTGTGTTTTCCCCGGGTACACTGGTTTCCTCCCATAGTTCAAAGAGTCAGGTTAATTGAAGACCTGTCTGACCTGTTCAAGTTTTTCTTGTATTCGCCAAAATAAGTGTGTCCCTAAATAAAATTAAGCAGTGATGAAATTAGATCATGGTGAATCTAAATGTATTGATTTTTTTTTCTATCTATTTGTGAATCACTGCAAGTCATTTCCACTCTTAACACCTGCCATTTCTTATCATTCTTTTCTGACTAGTAAGTCATATGACATGATTAATGTTAGTATTGAATAGACCGCAGTCACTCACTATATTTATCTTCAGCGTTTGTGCAGTATAGATAACGCAAATGAGAATCAGCCACAAACGGAAGAGAATTCTAATCGGGTTTGGTAGTTACCCCCCCCCCCCTTCAGCCAGAGTTTTCCTCTGCTTGAACGCTGCAGCGTAGAGTACGGCAATGTTTGTTCCCACCATCCAGCACACGCCTGCTATATGTGGAGGTGATCATTCACAATGTTGTGTGTGTGTATCAGGAGGACGTCTGGTGCATGGCTGCAATAGTATATCTCATTTTTTCCAGGCTAGGATTCTACATAAATATCAAATGCCCCTTCATTTTCTTCCAAGGTTAGAAATAGAATTAATTAACTTAAAAGATCAAGATTTATATATCGTGTCAGTTTACAGTTTTCTTGCTAATTAGAGAACGGATCATGACCTTTGGGTACAGCTTTTCAACAATAAAAGTGAAAAAAATCTTCTCAAGATACTGTAGGAGCAAGAATTACCCCATTAATAACATCGCCGTAGTCATCAGTCACTGATCTGTTCGGATCTGTTGAGGAAAGCCTGAATTATACTGCATCAGACTAACAGCAGTGTGTAAAAATATATAAACGAAGGTCACCCAAGTGCTTTGTCAAGGCGCTGCAAGCCTGTCACAAGCCAGCTAATATCCAGAGTAACAGCCATGTGCAGGAACTGATAGGGACTTGATAAGGACCTGGTACGAATCTGAATCTGAATTATAGAGAAATACTTGGATGTCTTGGATATGCTCTTACATCCAATGATGAGCATTGCTATGACATTACTATTGTATACATATTCCAACCAACCAGGACCTTATTGAATGACGTCCAAAGATGGTTCATTAATACTAATAATAATAGTTACCGTGATAATTTTATTGTTTATTTGTTGCAATACTACTTTGAATTTAAATAGTCACGACTATACTGACTGTTCATAGAGCTGTCCACGTTTTCATTATCAATCTCTTTGAGTTGAGTAAGGTAATGTTCCTTGGTCTTCCTAGTCCATTCCTTACACTAATCAAGAAGTCAGTCTTTGTACCAGTAGTCTATGTAGCAAAGATTAAGGGGGCTGAAAACATTTTAACAACAAAGAAAATCTCCTTAATAAATACTCATTTCTTTTAAACGGATTCGGATTGGAAACCTGAAATCCTTCTCCTCTAGCAACAAGCCTCTAGCCTCACCGATGGGTCTGTTTATAACAGAAAACTATATTTATTTGCTAGGTTACGACTAGCTGTCAATGCTTTAGGGCCACTCCCCGGGGGACATGTTTACAGCTTTCTTAGCGACGATAAACCACAAACTGCAAATAACTGTTTTCTAGCTGCTCATCTGCTTTAAATAATGAATAATAGTTACAGCATTCTTTGTTGTTTAATAGCCCGTCCAGTGCTGACTGACCAATGTGGCTGAATTTGTGTTATTGGTCAAGCATAAAATAATATACAGAAGGAAATCTAATTTCAGGCTCAAAGGGCTGTTTCGCCTGATTTACTATCTTCCTGTACATTCAATCACTGTACATTGCACTTAGAGCTACACTCTGCCCGTCTTTACTTTCCTGTAAAGAAATGAAGAGGAGAATATACTTAACCTGCAGAAAACTGCAGATGAATTTTAAAAGGAACAATGAATTACAATAGGATTTTTTTTGTTCCAGTCCCATTTCCAGTTGTATCCGACCTTTGGGTGCTTTACAGACTGCAGTTTTTTAGCTGTGTTGTTACGGAGTAGATTGCAGGTCTTTCGCCAACCCATAGTGCTTCGGGGAATAGTGTATCTATGTGACAATTTCACATCTCAAAGTAGTGCATGTTTTCCCAGTCGACCTGGGAATCAAACCCAGGACTTCATGCTGTAGGGTTACACGAACTATTGAAATGATTAAAAACAACGCACCTTAAAGAACCATTGATAGGGATTTGCATATTTCTCTCTCTACAAAAAATAATATCATACAACAAAGAATCCGGAAGGATTTAACCATGTGAAAACTGGTCACGGGCATAAACTGAACACCAACAACTACAATGTAGAGTTACTTGTAAACAAGTGTGGTCATCCATTTGTACTGTGCAACAAGAAGCCTTATGTTAATCATGTCTAGAAGCAACATCAACATCTCTGGGCTCTGATGTATCTTGAATTAATATCACACAAGGGAAATGGGTGTTGTGATCAAATAAATCAGCATTTCAGCTGTTTAACAAGATAGGAATTCATGTGTGTGGGACCAGAGAGGAAATTGAACAATGAGTATTATCAAGAACAAGATCAAAGTTCAGGGTCAATGTCAGTGCCCATGGTAAAGTTCATTTACACTTCTGAAAAATCTACATTTAGATCTTTCGGCCACATTAGGTTCTTTTAAGACTGCATCTATCCCAGGAACATCAATGCGTTTTTAATAAGACAATACAAAACCACCTACTGTACACATTACAAAGTCATGGTTGTGGGAGATTATGATGCTGGACTGACCTGCCTGTAGTTCTGACCTGTTGACCTGTTCCCAACAGAGAATTTGTGCAGATATTGAAAAAGAAACAATGTGATGACTTCGTAGTTAAGGTACTGGGCTAGAGGTAAGAAGGTCACAGGCTCAAGTTCCACTACCACCAAGTTGCTACTTGCTTGCTATTGCTAAAAAAATTCCATTGTAATGTAAGTCGCGTGGGATGAAAGTGTCTGCAAAATGATAAAAATGTCAATGAATCCTGCACTGCTGCACATCGTAAGACGTTTTTCACAGAAAAAATAGGGTCAAAACAAGTGAAAACACTACATGACCTGGTATCTTATGCGCTAAAACGTGCCTATGTGCCAAGTGTAGTGAAAACAAATATCAACATTACAAAGTGCTAAATACTTCACTGACCCAATTAATTTGTGTGTCACTAATATGTTTTATATTAAATCAAGCTGAGCAGACCAAAAATGAAATATTTCTAAATAATACTATCTGCATTATGAAAAGTTGGCAAATTAAATGTAATGCATTTTGTTCATTCATTTGTTTGTTTGCATTTTTTAGACCATCCCACCTTTTCTGGTGTGTTTGAAGCTCAGTTTCATGATATAAATGATTGAACCTTTACAACCACCCTTTCAGGCAGGATTTTCCTAGTATTCTATAACGATTCTGAGGAATACTGAGGATACTCCTCCAATCTCTTCAGCCTTACAGGTTTTCTTTTTTTTCTATTCCTCACAGTTCTTCGGAGAGGATTAGATCCAGAGAATAGGATGGCCATGACAAAAGACTGAATATGTCCTTGTCAGACAATGTGTGTGGATGTGGTGAATATGCGGTTACATATCCAGCTGAAGCAAAAACATTTTTCGAATTCCAATCGATTCGAAATCTTTCACTACTGGGGAAGAACTGTAATTACCGGAGAAATCTTTATTAATTGCAAGATTTTCATTCAGGTGTCAGTATTAATAGATCGATCGATTCATTAGTTTGTTCTTTCATCCAGCCAGTCTTTAGCAATCAATTAATCTGTCCATACAACAACCGATCCATATTTATATATCTATCCATCCATCATCAAGCTTTCCATTCATTCATAAATCCATCTATATTTACCTATCTTAATCTATCAATCCATCCATCAATATCTATCTTTCCATTGATTCTTAGAATCTATTGACTCTTATTCTAATTCTGATGTATTTATTCATCTACTGATCTAAAAATCAAAAACAAAATAAAATCACCTAGAATCATCTAGATTTTTCATAAAAATGCAAATACATTTAATAACTTGTACTTATAATTCATACTGTATGCCAAAATGCCATTAGCTAATATGTCAATTTAATGCAGCTGCTATTTTTAGTTTCTTGGTTGTAAATATTTTGGTTATGAAATCTTTGAATTAAAAGATGTGTAATTGTAGATTTGTATATTCTCTCAGAATTCCATTACAATCCACAAAAAACATTTAGTGTTATCTATCCATATATACATTCCACCATTCATCCATTTATTATCATATAATTTTTTCATAGAAATTCAAAAACATTGACTAATTATTTAGGAATAAATTATTTAGATTATAAAATGGCATTAAATTGTAAACATATTAATATCTGTAAATGCTACTTAAACATGTTTATAAAATGTATATGTATATATAAGAAGTCTCTCTAACTTAAATCTGCTGACACCACATGACTCAAACAAGAGGGTTTACTATCCAGTGGATTACAGATAAACAAAAACACAATCCTTCAATTTCGAAAACTCAGCAACTTCTCACAGAAAGAAGTACAAATAATATAGGCTATATATAGTTTGAAGACTGCTGAAACACAAATATTTTTAAAAAACCTATTGGTTGCAAAGGTTTAGCTTTATTGTTGTTTGCTCATTTTATCAGACATCAAACTGTATATTTTAAAGCCTAGTGGCCATAGCAATTGTAAATATCATGATCAGGAATCTAATAAACGTTGAGCTGATTGTGGTAAGTCACAGTGCACCTAAATACCAAGTCCCAGCAAAACCTAAGTGTCTTTGATAGAAGTCAAAGCGTTATAGCGAAAAGATTGGGTTGTAGTATTAGGAGCTGCGTTGGCTTCAGGGCCATCCAATCTCTAACGCTGCACTTTAGTTGTATATACAAATCGTTAGATACAACAAATGAAATACATTTCATTCTCCAATAAGACCAATCCAATGGCTGGGTTTCATAACCACCAAAACAGCTTGTAGCTTAAAGCCTGTCGCTTTAGCTTTGAGGAGAAGATTGGGCACCTGTTATATACAGACATTTTAAAATGCATATGAAGACCAGTGATGTACATTGGATCAAAACATCTTAAAACCACACTGGGATTAACTGAGCCAAGAACACCGAAAAATCTGAAGCTGCCGTGGGCACTGGTGGCCAAAATCGGACAGCAGAAAATAGAGAAAAAAATATTGATCATCTAAATATGCCATTGGCATAAAAAGAATTATCCATTCAAAGCAAAAATCCATAATATGTTGTACTGTGGATTTTCTTGGCAAGCAATTGAATTAAGAATTATTTTACCCCCACACTGTTGGCAGTCGACTACTGCAGCAGTCCACATGTTATCATATTAAAGCCGACACAATATGCAAATCTTATTTTTATTTTGTGTTTCTTTATTTCCAAGTATAGTCTTCATTATATATGTAATTATGTTAGCATGTTGTATATTCTAGGTGAATATGACAGTAGAAAAAGCCAGCAAGTAGTTTTTGTCATTTCAGTCAAAAATGTCAGAAAGAAAACAGCAAGTCATTCAGCGTATGAAACAGGCTAAGCTTGGCTTAGCATAACATATAAAGATCTTGTGGATCAAACATCATTTATTAAAAATAATCTAGACAAATGTGCAGGAAATTAATCGTGGGAACCATAAAATAAAAGCTATAGACTTGAACAAACAGATCCATAAGCTTAATACCATGCTTGCATGCTAGCATGTTCAAGCTAAACCTACATTTCATACAAAACAAAAATACACACAGCAGTGTTAAATATAAAGTAGAAAATCTGGAATTTACCACTTTTTTCTGCCTGTGTAAGGGGGTCTGGAGGAGAAGTTGATGAGGAACAATCACGTGCTAATCAGTCTGGATTAGCACCAGCGTTTGATGCAAATCCATAAATCAGGAAAATCAATAAATAATTCTCTAAACAATTATAGTTATAACAAAATAATACAGACTCATCAGAGTAAGCAAACATTTTCAAAAGCAAGCACTTCACTTTTAAAAACTAAAATTGAGCAGCATGGCGTCTCAGTGGTTAGAACTCACAGAAAGAAGTCCTGAGCTTCCTGTATGGAGGTTGCATGTTCTCCCCATAACTGTGTGAGATTCCCACAGTCTGAAGCCATGCAGTCGGGTTAATCGCCATGCAGTTTGGTGTGTGCGTGTGTGTATCCCTGTACACTACACTTTGTCCCACCGTGACTCTAAATAATATTTATTATAGATAATGGATGAAACATAATTTTATTTACTTCACTGTAAAACAACCATCTGTACAGTCGATACATACATTTCAACAAAATATTACCCAATTTATTTTATATAAAAAGCAAATCTTTACTGACGATATCAGCAAATCTGATCAAAATTAATGAAGCACGAAGTCAACAAATAGTATTTTATACAGAAAAAAAATATTTAATATAGTAAAGAAAGAAGACAACGTTCTTGAGATCCTGAATTTAAAAAAAGATTTGTTTTATTTTTTTATTAAGTACATTAAATCATAATCATCAGAGTGTACAGTAAACAAAATCAATATTGCACATAAAAAAAGCATTTTACCACAGTAACATTATTATGGAAGTCAACCTGGATAAGATTTTGAATTCTAGAGGTTTGCTTACAGAATGAATTGAATGATAATGAATTGAAAAGTAATTGACACATTTTAAAAACGACTCACAGCCTTTTCTATTAAAATTTTTTTCTATTTACTTTTCGGGGCAGTTTGAGAAAACAATAATAAAAAAGTCTCAGCATTTTTTCAAATTTAGTTTAAAAAATGTTTGACATAGCATGGAGAGGTCATGTATCAGGTGTTTTTTTCTTTTCATCAGTATTATATTAATTTAGTTTGGTTGCATTTACATCTACATTGAATTTTCAGAATTTGGCAGACACCTTCATCCAAAGCAACTTACCACGCAACACCAGGGTGAGGGGAGGGTTGAGGGCTTTGCTCACGGGCCCAACAATGGCAACTTGATGGCAGTGGGGCTTGAACCGGTGAGCTCTCTAGCATAATACCGCTAAGCCATAACTTATGATTCATTGCTGACAATGCTTAAAGTACTTTTGCAGTTGCTTCAGGACTAGCCCAGTAGACGTCGCAGCCTTGAAATCCATGCGGGCGAAAGCAGTCATGCCTGAACACACGTCTTTGCAGCATTACGATTAGAATTAGTGATTCACGTGTTACACAGCACAGTTAAGCTCAAAGTTAATGTTAAAGTGTGCGGACTTTGAGGTCAGATCCTGACAGCAAAAATCTTTAGGTGGTGAGAATTCCAGAAGGTGAATCAGAAGGCCATAGCTAAGCTAAGCTCCTAAAATTTTTTAGCTCCATCTAGGGAATACATAAAGCATAATCTTAATCTGTGTGAATAAATCAGCATTAAATATGAGCCTGCACCACCTGACATGGTGTACTAGTTTACCTCTAAAGCAACAGCTGCTGTTAGTGTAAAGCAGCCACTATTTGGCAAAAGTACTGAGAATACATCAAACAAACTAATTATTGCACCAAGTAGGACATAAACTTCTAATTAAAAGAGCATTAGCCGGACACCTTGAAATCTGCTTTCAAAATAAGTCAATCATAAGTGCAGTTCCAAAGATGTAGAAAAACACCAGAGTGGAGATATTAGTGGAATTAAAATCAACCAGGCATGAACGATACTTGTGGGTGTGCATCAAGTGGAGCATCAGTTCTCATTTTAAAGAAAAATCTGACTGCCAAAAGCAGGAATAAAAGACAGAAAGTAAAGGCAGAAATCATTTTCCATTCAAGTGTTTTAACATTAAAATGACATTTATAAGATTCAGCACCTTTACACCTTATAATAGAGAGAATAAGTCTCGCATCAGATACTGAATTCCACTGTATGCACAATTTTGCATGCTTGTCTGTACAGTTATGGCCTGAGGTGGTGGATCCAGACACTCAGAGGTGGCAGAAGTGTACCATACACATCCTTACTTATATAAAAGTACTAGTTATTCTTCATTTGATGCATAAGGAGTTTGCTTTTCACAATCCAAAACCATGTTATTGAAGTGAAATGGAGATACTGAATTGTCCACGGTTGTGTTCGGTGTAAACTTGTGGGTTGATGGATCTTGTATTATGAGAAAGTTTCTGTCATGAATGTAAACAAAGTGTGTAAAAGATGGTGTTAAATGAAAGAAACAGTTGCCAAATTTCATGTAAATTACCCTGACTTTTGATACTCAAAATGTAAAACCCACTCATAGCCTAGTGGAAAGAGATTGTGGGTTAGTCTCAGGCAGCCACTGTAGGTCTATTGAGCAAGGCCTCTAACCCTGGGGGCTGAACAACAGCTTTAAGCATATGAGACATATGGGGGAAAACATTTGAATTGTACGGTACTTATGTATCTGTATATATGAAGAATAAAGATATTATGTTGTATTTTATACACAGTGTATGGCCCACAATAGAGATAGCAGCCTTTGAAAAAATGAACCTTAAATAACTCGTCTTAGTGCATCTTGATGAGTCTGTGGCTGAAGGACATCCTGAATATAGTACCTTCTGAATAGTTCAGAATGATCACTAACTTAGCTAATATATTCTTTTCACTCAGTAAGTCACGTGACCGAGCTGGCCAGCTTCATCTCAGCATATCCTGCAGTAGCACAGTTCTCCCAACAGCCCACCTCATAAATGAAGACGCTGTCCTTGAGAAACGGACGGAACATTCACAGCGGGCTGCGGCACTCATTAAAGTACCGAAGCCGTCTGAGAAAGGAAGGTCTTCATCAGCCTTTCTCCAAGAGTGCATTGGTGTCGTCTCTCCAGTCGAATACAATTCACATGTTCAATACACATGTGAGCGTGAGATGACGAATCATCATGTGAAATGTTACAAGCCTGTATAACCTCAAATCAGAAACGGTTGGGACGGTAAGAAAAATTTAGGGCTAGTGATGATGTGATTGTTCTGTTTGTTTGGTCCAAAAGATATAATATCCTTGTGGAAGGTCAAGAGCCTGATCTACCACTGCAATACCCACTTTTGACTAAAGAGGCACCAAATTCGACAAATTTGGCTTCACTGAGACCGATTTAAATCATATGATGGAGCGGGTAACTGTTAGGAACAAGGTCTCAACAGTGGCTGCTAACATTCATGCTTAAGCAAACATCCTTCCCAGTGAGCTCATACTGACTGGCCCCCATTTCACAAAGTGTGCGCAGATTTAAAAACACTAAACAAGTAAAAAGATTCTTGAGGTTCTAGATTTTCCAACATATCCAGTTTATGCTAAAAGAAGTACAGTTGCTGAGGAATTCCGGAAATGGATAAGTTGAGTGATTTCCTTTTTTTAAACCAAACTATTTATTATGTGCCTCCCTGGTGACAAATTAGAGAAATACATTTCTTAATACAAGAGCTACTTGTGCCCACGCTTGATTGTTTATTTGATTCACAGTGCCCCCTTTAGTTTAATCAGGGTCATACAAATTTAAATGGACAGGGAATCAGAATCATTTACTTACAACTTGGGCCAAATTATAGCAAGTGTTTGACTTGAATGTTATCGTGCGGCGGATGGAAATTGAAGTACCGGCAGTCTTGAAATATAAACAAACGTTATGATTCCACTTCTCGTTATGAAGATTTCATCTCACACGCCACTTCCCAAGACAATTTCATTGTTAATTGTATTTTTTCTCTCCCAAAAGGAAAAAAATCGATATTGAACAGGCGTCGCTGAACAGACGCTCATCATCAGTGCATGAATGAGCGACCGGAGCATTGTCGATTCTGCAAACGTTAATTCAGCAGTGCATGAGCATAAATGTGCGTCGTATTGCTGTAGTAATCAGGAAGGCAGTAGAGAGAGAAATTGCACTTCCAAAGTATTTGGCTGGTGTTTTTGTGTTTTTGAACTGTAGTTTTCCTGTTAATCGTGTTTTAACTAACTCAGATCAGTCATTGTGACTGAACAGCTGGGTCCAGTGCCCAACCAATTCAAGACCCAATCAATGCAAGGCATCAGGTAGGAATAAAACTGGATGCCACATTGATTGGGGAAATTTCCAGAAATAACTGAACCAGCCTGTGGAACAAAGACAACGGGACTCTGTGATTCCTTAATTATTTTAATTTTAGCCATTTAACTGACATTTGTATGCAGTTTTTCAGTACTAAGAGCTTTGCTCAATGGCCAATCCACTTAATGGGTTACCTTCTGCATAATAGAACAGTACTTTAACTGGTAAACCACAACTGTCACATTATTTTTAGTCAAGAGAGGGAAAACGAGGGATATACTTAAGTGAATTGGAGTGACATTGACAAATTTGGCCATTCTGATCCCAAGTCATCTTTCTACAAACAAGATCTTTGCCAGAGCCACTGGGACTATTTTGCTTTTAAACATCATGTTTTACACTTTTAGGTAATATCCATGACATTCATCACAAAAGTCACATCACATCAAACACAGTTATGGATCATTTGGTTTCTAGAATTTGCCTTATCTGCATGTTTTTGGACTATTGAATTAGAATAGAATAACCTAACACTGTTTGTTTTGGTCAAACAGAAATTAATCATTGAAACTGATCATTTTGAAGTGGTCTCTTTTTTCCCCTGGAGATGTGCATAATCAAATATGGTTACATAAGTTCTGTAAAATTTCTTTGCAAAACATTTACATTCAGCTGGAACATGAAAATGTGATGAGAAACACTCCAACAGTATATAGACTGTTCTGAGTCAGAATACAATTCATCTCTCGGTTCAGCAGTTCATCTGCCTTCAACCACTGCTGCACAATACAGGACTGCTAATAGTGTGGCAGCAGAAGTGGAGGAAACAGCAATTGCCTTTTTTTACTGATTATGTGTTGGTGCTGGCAACTCAATTCAATATCAGACTAGTGGTTTCAAACCTGTGGGTTACAGCCGCCTTTGGTTTGCTAAAGGTTTTTAACGTATTGAATTTTATGGATAATATATATTAAAATTAGGGCATATGTAATATTCTAATCATAACTCTAAAACTAAATATTGGAATGCACAGTGGCTTTGTCGCTTCACAGGCCAGAAGTCGGGTTCGATTTCTACGTAAGGTGTGTGGATTTGTGTGGCCTGTGTGGATTTTCTTCGGGTTTCCTTCCACAGTCCAAAGACATGGTTAATTAAAACTACTGAAATTGTCCTGTGGGTCGTGTGTGTTTGCCCAGTCATCACTCAGACTGGTGAGTTGTTTGGTTATTTAGTGTATTTACCCAGTGTGACCCAAAGTGATTGAGCTAGAAAATAGATGTATGTATGTACGTATTGTTAGTTCTAATAACTGTAGCTTTAGTTTTATAACTGTTTGATATGTGTTTAGAATTGTTAAAGATCTGTAATTTAAAAAGTCTATTTGACTTTTTCTTTTGTTGAAAAACAGGAAATCCTCTGTTACTAAATAATATATATAATCAGGCGGACCTACATGTTTAAATGTTGTGTCAAGATTTTAATAAAAATAATTTTATTTCCACTTGTCCTGTTTGTATTACACAAGAACCCCCCCATGTTACCCCCCCCCCCTTTACTCTGAGTACATTCTGAGTTAGCTTTTACTTTTCACTAGTGTAAGTGTAATTTTAGTAGAGTCGATTATTGTAGACTAGTCATTTTATTCATACTTAAGTATAAATTCATTAAAGTAATGGTACTTTCACTTGCCACCACGATTCTTTCCATCTCTGGTCATCAGAAATAATTTAATGGTTTTTGGTCTACAGAGGGAGGTACATTAGCTGGCAAGCAAAAATGGCTTTGAATGGCCCGGAGCTCATTCACCAACACCGCAACGCAACAGTGAACAGGGACAGCCGATGATCCACTCTGGTGGAACAAAAAAAAACATTAAAATGAATGAAATACCTCAGAGACTGGATTATGAGTAGAAAAGAGTTTAATTATCGTCTGCAAAGATGGATCGCACTGACAAGATCTCACATTGGAACTCTGTAAATGTGATGAAAAAAGAAAATAATAACAAATAATAAATTATTTCTTTGTTAAAACTGGGATTTGAAAGTCATTTAATCTAAGCGGTGCACTTCTCGTCATATTAACTCGCTTGTAACAATTCACTGACTTGTGACACTATTCTTGAAACATAGAAATGTTCCTTTATTTACATTTTTAGTATTTACCAGATGTGAGGCATGAACCGATGACCTCCTGATTACCAGTCCACTACCTTTAGGGTAGTTTATATTTTTAGAATTAAGGATACTGACAGAATTAAGGAGTCCTCCACATTTTACCCAATTCGTGCCTTGAAACAAACATTAGAAAAGTTTTGTTACCACAGTGATGTTTACTATGAATAAATGTTTACTTTTTAAAGTAAAGAGATTAGTAACTTAACTCAGCATAATAGTATGTTTACTTTAATATAATATTTTAGTATTCTTTCCACCTCTAGTTGAAGGTTTTGGTGCAATACAAAGCATAATCTATATATGAAAAGTTCTAGCTGGTTTAGACCAGTTTCTATGTTTAAACTGTGACAGCAAGGCAGTTTGTTAGGTTTGCATCCAGACCTGCAGTCACCCCCCACCCCAATAAAACAATGATGAAAAAGCTCAAAGATTTCAATCCAGCAGCATTAAAGGTCAGTTTCAGTCACTATTATAAATCTAAATTCAGTGTCCACCTTGCATGAGTCACTAGTTCTAATTTCGAGTTTAATGAGCTTGCACCAGCTTGAAATTCTCTTAGGAAGACTGACGACACCTCTATCATCCCAGCATATTACAGATAACTGTCTGTTGATTTGATGGAAACCAGTCCACTGTGACTGGATAAGCTTAAAAACTCTAGTTAAAAGATGTAGGATTGTTATCAGAAATGTGTACCAGTCAGATGAAAGACACTTGGGCTAATAAAGGATTATCTTATTTTTATTCTCCCTGAAAGAGTGACCAAGTTGTGATCAGGGGTTGAACCAATCATCCTATTGATTTCTAATCAATTATCTTATGCCCTTACTTCCAATATAATAAGTAGTAGGGCTGTCCACAACCAAGGATTTTGTTGGTCGATCAGTGGTCGTCATTTACTTCAACTAATCGACTAGTAGTCGACTAAAAATACCATTTAGACCGGGATACACATTTGTG
>JAOUQU010000010.1:2307965-2351060 GCA_028566735.1 Ammoglanis amapaensis
TGTGTGTGTGTGTGTGTGTGTGTGTGTGTGTGTGTGTGTGTGTGTGTGTGTGTGTGTGTGTGTGTGTGTGTTGCCTTGTTAAAATCAGTCTAGTCTGTGCACATGCAAAACGAGGTCCAGTTCAACTTTCTCAACAATTAAATACATTGTATACCATGAAAAATCTCTACAATAAATCATCTGTTAATGTTTATAATGTAGTGTGTCGTATCTCTTTCTTATTGTTCAACTCAAGACAAAACGTGGAAATTTATGCAAAGGAATTAGACATAAAAATTCCAAACAAGTACAATTAAAATTAGACTATAGGCTGTTAGCTTTTCAGTCTGGTAAAATTCACCAATAAAGTTCATGAACGATTCTTTCTCTGTGCACTACGCATATTGAATTTACACCTTAATCTTCTGTTCAGCTATTTCCACTCATTCGTCTGACCATCCGGATTGTTCCTCACATTAAAAGTAGGTAATCGAGTTGTCGACCTGATTTCAGATTTCAAAAAAACGTCTTCATATAGCCCTCTTTCTTTCCTCGACTCCCACACATATAAAATATAAGAGGAAAATAATCACCCAGGTCTCGCTCCCTGTCAGCATCAGCAAGTATAAAAATATACAATATACCTATTTCAAAATCTCTTTGTGCTTTCATTATTCCCGGTTCATTATCCCCGATTCTTTCCATAAGCCGGTTCCAAAATATTTTTTTAGTCATAGAAACATAGAAAATATTACACCTGTGTGACCTGTATAATCTTCTCTGTAAGAAAAGCGACCATAATGAAGGAATGTTCGTAAGATCTGAAGATCTGAGCGACACTATGTATGTACAGCTGTTTGATTTGTCCAGCAAAAGATGTTAGGATCACGTGGTATCACGGAGTTTAGAACGCACAACGTTTCTGGTAGACATTGTGAGCATTCGATTTTACTAACGCTACTTGTCTGTTAGCAGGTATTTGTTGCGTTCATGCAAGACACCACACTCATGAATACACACCATCGATCGGTAAAGTAGTGCAGTTTGAAAACACTAGCGTTCAGTCCGGAATAGTTCATCAGCCCTGCAAGTACGACGTGTCTAGAATTACCAGTTTCTTACACCACTGCTTTTCTCTTCATAAGTCTCCGTGGCGGTTCTCGTACTTGTTGATGATGTTCCGACAGCGGCCCAGCTCCTTGCGCATGTCAGCCACCTCCTGACGAAGCGCAGCGTTTTCGCGTTCAAGGAAGGCGGCACGAACAGATATCTGGTTTTCCTTTAGGCGCCGGGCGTCGCGAGAACGTTTGGCGGCCTCGTTGTTCTTGACACGCCGGCTCCAGTATTTTTCATCCTGTGAGGAAAACACAACAAATGGAAGAAGGAAGAACCAAAATTTATATTGAGGACTTGATTCCACTAAAGTCTGAGACCCCACTAATAGCCAGTGGTTTAAGTACAAGACTAGTAATCTGAAGGACGCTACGGCTAGGTTACGGCTAGGTTGCTGCTGATGGGCCCTTGAGCTAAACCACTTTGCTCAGACTGTACATTTCACATTTATTTTCTGCATTTAAAGAAGCTTTTATTTTAAGTGACTTACAATTACAACCGAACATCAGTCAAGGGTTGATGGACTTGCTCAGGGACTCAGCAGTGCCCACTACGTGGCAGTAGCCTTGAATCTGCGACCTTCTGATCTCCAACCCATTACCTTAACCACTAAAAGCTGATTTAGAATTTTGCATCGCTTCGAATGTGTCATTTTCCTTTTATAGTTCTGCGTAGAGGTAATATGAACATCATATCATAAGCTCAGTAATCATGTCACATCCTGGCTAAAGTATATCGTTACAAACCTAGTATATATTAGACGGCCATATGTGGTACCTTCTGATTATCAGGCACTAGCATTTTGCGAGCCTTCTTGATCATTGGTTGAGGCTTCAGTTCCTCTTCAGAGAAGCGATGTCGCCGTGGGTCGAATGCCTCCTGACCAGGCACGCTGGACAAGGCTAAGTCAGCAGGATCTGGGTCAAAATTGACCATGACATCCGCTGCCGGAGCACCGGAGTTGGGTACGGGTGGGGGTTGGCAGCTGGAGCTGAGTGAAGGGTCCTGCTGCACTGCTTGGCCACCTGAAAACAAAAATAAAGAAAAATTAAGGATGCTTCTCTTGTTGTGGAGTTATTTTTAAAATCTTCCACCGCTGTGCATGAAAGCATATTTAATCATACATTCTTTTTATATGATTTTAGACTATATTCCACATTCCGATCATTTCTTTATCCAAAAAAATTAAATACCAGATTCACAACTGTGATTTTTTTTTTGTCACCCAAGCTTTCGAGTTTATGCAGTATCATTAGGAAGCTCGACAGGCTGGAGGCACTGACTGCTCTTGTTTGTGTACATGAGCTCACATACTGCAGCATCACATTACTGACAGCATCTGCCAACAAGCAACTCACAACATCTGTGCTCGTGAACTTGACAACATGCAAACTCAGCAGAGAAGGAACCCGGACCGCTCGACATGTTGGTCAAAACCCAGACCGTATTGCTCTGAAATGACAGCGCTACCCACTTAGCCAACATGCCGCCCCAATTCTTCAGGTGTCTGCTAAATGCTGAAAATGTAACCGTACAAATAATCGATGAACCAAAATCACTAAGCCAATTTAGACAATAGTTTCTATTTGTTTCAAAAAGCACAGAGACTTAAACAAGTGGCAATCATATTACTAAATCCACACCTGAACGTCGACGCTACTTTGCATGTCACTGATTCACTTTCTTATTGTTAAATGTTTAAAAATAGTCTAAAGTTTCACTCTTTTTTACCCAGGTTTACCCAGTTCCAAATTTTAGAGCATACAGCTGTAGTCAAATTTAAAATGTGTTTATATTTAATACATTTCAAAGAAGGAACACACCCTGGAAACTCTCTTACTTACACACACACACACACACACACACACACACACACACACACACACGCACACGCACACCTTGTGGAAAATGCACCGAAGCCAATCTTCCTTCTGCATGTTTTTAGAATGTGGAGGATCAGAAGAGAAAGAGAGCAGAGAAACCCAGCATTTCAGAAAACACTGAATCCTGGGGCTGTTAAATAATTCAATCAATCTGTTTGTCAAATGCATGAACTGAGACGGATGGCGAGGTTCTTTCTTGTTAGCATGGCCGCGGCGCCATTCGGACTTGATGCAATTACGCACTTTATCCACCAGGGGTCAGTCAAAAACCAAACTACATACGCAGCTGCAGCCTTCTCGACGATAACAACATGTCTACTTCACCCTTTCTACACTAAAATTATTAGTGAAAAAAATACTTTCCGTCTGAATCTTATTTTCAATAAAGCATTACTATATTTAGTCCCATTCCTTTTATTATAATTACGATACATTAGTCATGACTTCAATTACACGGCACTGCTTCACACCAGAGAAGCATTTACGCCATTTACATGAATTAGCTTATTGTACAGTGGACGTAGCATAATGAGATTTGAAAAGAAACTTAAAAATGTCACTTTCCCCTATTACATTTTTAATTCTACAAAGCAAGCAACACATTACACTTATCTGGACACTGGATACGTTCAATAAATTTGTGAAAATGGAAGGAGGGGGTGTAATTTATCTTATATTTATGTACATTTTAATACCCATAATCATTCCTTCAAAAATGTGGTTCAGTTTGGTTGGCAGTCACTTCCATTAATCACAGTAAGATGTTCCGTGTTTGATTCCTGTGTAAGGCAATTGTGTTCGGCGTCCGTATGGTTTCTTCTGGGTACTCCAATTCCCTCCTAAACTCTAAAAACATGCAGTGAGGTTGTATTGGAGATACTGAAATAGTTCTGTGTGTTGTGTGTATCCTGTAACAGACCTGATAAGATATTTAGTGTATTCGCCCAGTCTGTCCCAACATGACACAACACAGGATTAAGCGATTGTAAAACCGCAGATCAATGAATTCTGATTTAGTAGTTATTTATTTAGTTATTTACAGTGGAAGTACACTATGTAATTAAATAAGGGTCTTGTTTAAGGGCCAAACGGTGGAAACCTGACAGTGAGGAAGCTTGAACTAGTGACCTTTTGATTACTAGTTCAGTACATTAATAGCTAGGCTACAACTGCTGAATCTGGCACTCAATACCAAAAGACATCGACAATATATTTATTACAATCACATACTAGCTTGTTTAAACTTGTATAGACATTCCATTAGAACTGATGAATGAAAAGTACAAAAAGTTCTGGGTTTTATTCCCTGGTAGACCTGGGGCTTACTGTGTGGAGTTTGCATGTTCTCCCAGTATCTGTGTGGGATTACTGAGCGTTCAGTTTTCCTCCCACAGTCCAAAAACATGCTGGTAAGGTTTATATCTTGGATACAAAATTGTCCATAGCTGCGTTTGATGTGACTTGAGTAAAAAATGTTAATACTTGTGTAATAAATGACCATTTACTGTCATGGGTGTTAAGTTTATGCTGGTTTTATCTATTAATGGGTGCTAATGGTACATATGTAATATATTCAGATCTAAAATCTTGAAGCAAATTTAAATGTTTTAATATAACATGCAGATAAATAAGCAACGTTACCGGTTTTTAAATATTCTATAGAAATGCTTTTGATAATAATAAAAACAAATTTTAACTGGTGGCCTGCTTGGCAATAGATTTTGTAAAACGGCTATCCCATACCCTGCCGTGTTTCACAATTCTAACAGTGCACTTGATTCGCTTAGTATATTAAAAAGTAGAATGTTTGCACTTCTAAGGGCATCGTTTCGACCGAATCTAGCACAGCACACCACACATACACTGTATGAATAAAAGTATTAGTACACCAATTCTAATTACTAAGTGTGTTTATGCAACAGCAGCCTGTATACAGGTGTAATATATTAATTATTTTACAGAATACACACTACCAACTTTGCTGAAACAGTTTAGTGAAGGCCATTTTCTAGTCGATGACTGTGCCCAAGTACACAACACAATATACACAAAGCAAAAAAAAGCTTGGTTTGAAAAGACTCCAGTGGATTACACTTTAATCAGGACAGAGTTAGCGGCTCAGTATGTTTCTTCAGCTGGAGGATCTTCTCTCTGAGAGACATGTTTGCTTTAAGAACCAAGTTGACAGCTGTGAAATTCAGAACTAAAAAGTGTGGATGTGGGATTCGAGGCTGAAACATTGCGCAGATTTTGATGTTTATTCTCCCCTCTTGGACCACCACAATCATGCGCTGGTTGCTTTCTTCTCCCGCAAAGCATTGGTCTGAAAAAGACTGATCTCAAGCAATCCTCATACTGATACAATCTTCTTGCTCCCTAAGGAACTCGTCTGGTTTTAGGATCGGAAAGAAATGTATAATATTTGGTACTGGAATCACTACACCCATCATCCCCCCAAGCAGAAAGATAAATCTTTTTTTTTTTTTAATTTTATATCTATTTTCTGGTGGCACAAAGCGCTAACATGTTAAATAACATCTCCTAAAAAAACAGATAATAGTTTTAGACAAAACAAATATGCAGATAAATAAACCTGAGCAAATAAATACATGTTTACACGATTATTTTTCTATACAAATGATCTTCAAATGTTGTTGAGCTTCTGAAAAAGGACACAGTATTGTTGCGACGCTGAATTTGGATCAAGCTTAAAAAAGTGGTCAACAGGATTGTTATATTGTGGCCTAGACAGCATTTTTCTATCGTGACCATATTGTCATGTTTTGCCATTTTGCAGTATGCAAAAGTAGGACCCGCAAAAAAAACTTCAATGCATTTAAAAATTCATTATTTTGAATTGTTTAAAATGATTCAGGTCTAGGAATCGCCGTCCGTTTTTCAGCCCCTCATCATTTGTATGTCTATTAGTTTGTACATTTCATATTTCCTGCATTTGTTTGAACACATTCATAAATGTTCTAATGTACTGTGAATAGTACACATATATAAAAACAAGCTTGCTGCTTTCTTTGATGCTCATCATTTTCCTTCTCATTTTCGTCTCTCATTCTGTTGAATGACATTGCAGAGAAAACAATTATTCAGTAGTTCCGTATTTAGCTGCGTCAGTCTGGGAATGAACAGATTGACAAATTGATGATAAAATGCTCCGTCAACATCGATAAACATGAATGTCGAAGTAGCTGCAGCTTGAATTGTTATGCATTTACAGAATCATTATAGAATCCTGTCTGGCAGTAACTGAAATGCTAATTATTTGCCACCTAGTGCAAGTCTCAATAATAACTTGTACAAGATCGAGTACAACCTTTGTCATGATTATGTTAGTTCCTTGGCCTGAACTCATTAGTGTTTGTGCTTATGCTTAAGAAATTTTAACATCATGTTTTACACTGTTGTTAAATTCATGAACTCTTCATACGATTATATTAAACACAAATAGTCATTTTAGAGACAGGCAATAATAATTGACATCTGTGGCAGATCATAGCAGATCATGTATTCCTATGCAATGTTGATTGCTTTCCCTAGAAGAGGATGGGCTCTTCCTGCAAGACAATCTGACATGGCACGGCTAGAAATGTCCTACATTGGTCAGAAAAGCTTTAAAACAATCAATCTAAAGACTTGAACCCATCTGTGGAACCACCTTAATGGCCATGTTGGCTTTGTGATGCGAGTATGGTGTGCACTGTGGTCAGCACGGTTCTAGAAACCTGTAACCACCTACCAAGAGCTAACTGAGTCACTCCCAGTCGTTGGATCTGATCTCAGAGCTGCACACACCGGTTATTCTGGATAAAAGCTGTAATAATGTCATTCGGCCCTGAATTCTTTTCCTCACAGGAGACTCACATGCAGAGACGCATTCATGTGATGAGTTAACACTGACATGAATGAGAAGAACCCCCTGGAGCTCTCTTTTGCATTCACCAAAAGCGCGGACGAGTCGCACACACAAACACAGATTTAATTTTTTGATTATCGATCTGCTTTCCTGTCAAGTGCCTAATCAGCAGTCAGCTGTCAGTGTCAGGCGATCATAAAGATCCCTCTGACGGAGCTCGTAAGGTTTTACTAATCGCGTGTTTCTTTCGTGCCTTTGGTAGGATACTTGGGCCTCCAGGTCTTCCTCTGCCCCTCCCTTCCCTTGCTAGTTCCCTCCATTCGACTCTGCATCGGCACGTGACCGGTCGCCTGCACATGGCCTCAACGTGAGACGGATAGGGAGAGGGCGGCGGGAACAAGCTTCACAAACATGCAGAGAAAACACGCTGGCTGAGTCCTGCCCTCTTCTTCCCTCCCTTTTTCCTTCTGTTTCGTTTTCTTTTTGTTTCCTTGCTCGCAGCTGTTTTTTTTTCTCCCACATTAACTACAAAGATAAACAAAAAAATACAGTGGAACCCTGACTTACGAATTTACAAATAACTTATCGTTAACACAAAAGCCCTGTTTTAATTTATTATTTTTTATTTCTTGTTACAAATAAAAAAAGAATCATAAAAAAGTATGATTATTTTCTATTTATCTAAACAATGTCATTTTATTTTACAAAAAGTTGCGAACTGTACCAAAAATACAAGATTCATGTGTTGTGTTTTTAGCGCCCCCTGCTGTGTAAAGTGAATCGTCATAGTGAAACAATGCATACTGAATCGCTGAATCATTACATCCCTACTAATTCTATACATTTGAAAATAACCTGGTTCTTCGCCTCGCCATGCTGTGTATGTAAATCGTGCAATAGAAACTCGTAACGTTACGTTGTGTTCATATTAGTTCTTAACCCGAAATGTGTTTGTACGTCAAGTTGAAACCAAAAGGAGTGCGCAGTAATGAGGACAAATGTGCAAACCGCCAATATGGTCCATATTTCATATTGGAACCCACTTCAAATTAGAGTTTTTATTATAATAGACAGCAAAGCCCAGCTGCTCCAGATATTTCTAAATAGATTCAACATGAATCATTGAGTCTGTATTTGTGTTAATAAAAGTTTGCACATGCACTTTTAGTTTAGTTAAAAAGCATCCACTCATTACCATATGGCACAAAACTGCAGCTGTAAACATGCTACGAAATTGATTTCTACCCTAAAACACACTGGATGTATAAGGTGTGGACAGCAGACCCTGGGCTGGATAAGTTGTCACTTGGAAGTCCTGGTCACACATCAATGTGGGACATTTTTAGCCAAGTACAACCCCGGCCCCAAAATTACCTTAAATCCAACCAAGCATCTGTTGGACCTTGTGTTCGTTTGTTGGACTATCCCTCAATCGCCCTCCAACAGCTGTTGGATGCACTTCAGTCAGCATGGCTCTAGAAGATGTTTGAGCCAACCAGGATCTTACAGAGTTACTTCCAGCTCGTCCAGATGCTGTCCGAGTTTTTCTGGATGCTTTTTCTTCATAAATATGTTCCGATAAACCGACAGAACGAAACACAGACACTTACCGTGCAGGCATTCAGGAACTCCGAGCATCCCTGACGTAGAGCCCTGTGGTACGTCCAGGCCTAAAAGTGAAGCCGGTGAAGATGATGAGGACAAGGAAGAAATAGACGAGGCAGAGGAAGAGACTGGAGATGGTGAGGAACTTTGGCTCGGCATGGTTGTCTGCGTGCTATTTGAGAGGATCAAGGTCTGGGGGCTGGAGTTGTTTCCTACTGGCATGCACCCCATCCCGTTCTCTGTGAGGAACTCTTCCAGATCCATGAACTGTCTCTGAAACAGGTTGCCATCACACGGTAGGGTACGCTCCCACAGTAATGGGCCTGTGAAAGCTGCCTGGGAGGAGGTGCGCATGGAGCCATTTCCAACTCCACCTAGGGAATCTTCATCAGAGTCCAGCTTGTCTTTATCTAAATAAAAAAGACATTTTTAAACTGTTAATACTGATGTTTCAATGTCACTAAAAACCAGAAGAAAGCTTGTAATATGCAATTAGGAGTGAAATTCAAAATATGAGATGGTCCAAGCATTCCGATTCCTGACAATTTAGTCACCAATCGATTGGTCAAAATGTTCAAATTGTCAAGGTATAAAGCCATAGAAATGGACTGCTTATTCATCCACTGTCAGAACAAAGTAACGCAGAATAGGAAGTGTAAAGAGCCTCACAATCTCTGACTATTCATCAGAGCCATCTGCTCAGATAGGAGACACAGCACAGCTGACGCTTTAAAACCAGTATAGAATTCATAAAACTTACAGACTGCAGCTTTAAATGCTCCCCCCCCCTTAAATAACATAATTTGTCTTCAGTCATGTTATGACCCCAGTTATATCTCTACTCCCAACCATTAATAAATAGGAAAATACTCCCGTGGTCTCTTCTGGACATGAAATGTGTTTAATGAAAAGCAAAGCACATAACGGATTGCATTTGGTAAAACATTATTTGATATATCTACTGAACAAGGTCATACAAACCATTCTAAAGTGACCTGAATTGCTACCATAATTTAAAAGTGTAACGGTACCAATAATTAGCAACTGTTCTGGTACAACATTGATAATAACAGGTTGTTAATAGGTATCATTGAAGTGGTTTTCTATACTAATTGTCAAGCAAGCAGCAGCCTAACGGTTAAAGTACTGGACAAGTGAAAACCATTTCCAGACACACATACACTAGACATTCAGAAAACATTTAAACCAGTTTGGAGTATATGCAGACCAGGCATGGCATTATGACCGCAGACAGTTGAAGTAAATAACCGGATTCCATCCACCAGATTTTTTTTGTAAATGTGCATTAAAAACCCAGATGGAAAAGCACGACAACAAAAAAACTGGCACCTGTACACCAATTTAGAAAAATGGTGATGGCAGGTAAAGACATGGAAAGTAAAGATGCCTTGTCTTTCAAATCAGCTTTACACACATATATCTATAATTTAATTAGGATGGGAACGTGAATGCACTTTCCCATCCTTTGGTTTGTTCAGCAAGAAGAACCAGCTATGTATCTTGTGGTGTGAAGCAATGTCTGTTACAAAGGTCTACACTATTAATGTATAAAATAAATATGGCATTTTGACACCAAACACAGAAACCTTTGAGGACCACCATAATGCATATGAGCATGCAAATGCACTCTATAGTGTCACAAGTTTGCACTAAAAAAAAGACAGAACCAAACAGATTTGTAAGGATTCTTAATATATTGAAACCTAATATATTTAAAACTGCTTATGAAGAAGCGAGTGCAAAATGCTTCAGCAAGAAATAACACATTCATGCAGTCGTGAAGTGTCCACGGTGGGCTTTGGGCCATCACAGAGCCAAGCAGAGACCTGTGAAGTGCTACAGGCCAAAACAAGTCTCGGGACTGAAGGACGAAAGTCCATGACAAGAGGTGAACAAGATTTCGGCAATGAGTCTGGCTCAAAGCAGCGGAGATGAGTGAACAATGTCAAGACTTCAATGACTGAAGAGCCGACAAGAGAGCAGGATGAGAGGCTGACAGACAGAGGCGTAATGGGAGGGGAGCTAAATAGAGTAGGACGAGAAGCAGAAAAGGAGTAAGCGTGGGTGGAATTGAAGGCGTTGAAAAGAACCAGAGAGAATCAGCTCTGGGTGAGGGTAAAATCATGTTTTATATGTAATAGAGGAGCCGCTCTTGTTAACATAACCTTAAAAAAGACAGTTTTAAAAACCATTTTAAAACCTTTCAAAAAACATTAAAAACACAGGGACTCCGAACAGGTCCCTTTAACTATATAAGCACCTGATCCTCATTTCGTTTGACATATATATATATATATATATATAATTTCAGCATGACAATTTCAATTTCAGTTGCTAATGGATCATTTATATATAATATATATAATTTCAGCATGACAATTTCAATTTCAGTTGCTAATGGATCATTTATTCTCAGTATGTATTCAGAAAAGAGAGGAAGAGATAGTGCATTTGTTTTGTTTTTTGCCTGACAGATACGACATAGAAAATAGGTATTTGGGCAACATAGAACAACATAGACACCAATTTAGTTAGGATATTCTAGATTTTATCATTTAAAAAATGCAGATTTCATAGTTTGGACAATAAGACTACATTAATTTACATTAAACAATCCACAAATGTGTGTTAAAAAAAGGAACAGCATACCCTTAGGAGCAATAAGTGCAACCATAAAGGCTGATTTATACATCGCCTCATTGCAGTCATTTTCCTTTTGTTGTTCTACATCAAGATGATATGCACCGAGAAGTAATTCACTGCCACAACATTAGAGGGCGGTGATTTTCTGAGGGTTTTATTACATCTGTGTTGATTTAACGCAGAAGGATTTCAGGGATATTTAAAAACTGCAGTCCCCATTGCTGAAACAGATTGGATGTTTTGTAAAATTTGATTCAACCAAGAATCTTTGCCTTGCTTATTTTTGTAAACCTTCACAAAACTGAAGACAATAAACAATTAAATAGTTAACACAATAAAATATGTTGAAAATGGAGAAAAAAAAAAGTTGAATTCAAAAAAATATGAATTCATCATACCAGTGTCATAGTGTGTTATGATTGGTTATTGCTCACCACCCATGTGAGAGGTCAAATGTATTTAAAACAAACATTTCTTGAAATAATACTAGAAAAAAGAATTTAGGTCTTTCACCGCCTACTTGAGAGTATGTCAAAGATATAAAAATAGCTTTTAAGATTATTAATTTGAAATATTTACTTATGCAAAAAAAGAGAATGCCATTATTGATCATAGACACTTATCACAGGTGTACAGTACAATGACATTCTTTCTTCGGGTCAAGCATTGTGTGGCACCCCTGGAGCAGTGACCTTTAATGACTTTGGTCAAGTGCCCAACAGTGGCAGTATCGAAGAGCTGGGATTTGGTTTACACTCAAACTCTCAATTAACAGGTCACAGCTCCCTCACTAGGTTATCACAAAAGCCGAAATAAAATAATTGTGATCATCTTTGTAGTTCTTTCAATTTATTACAAATTAAGAATAAACAAACAGCATATTTCTATTGTGTTTTTACAAACTGTCTTGTACATAAGATTTTGGATTGCAACACTACAGCATTTGAAACCACACAATAAATATATAAAATCTACTGAGCACACACATTCACACTCACACAGAGGGCAGTATTAGGATCTCCACTTGGCCGGACTTCATGCTTTTAAACCAGAGCACTCCAAGGAATCCCACACAGACAATGGGAACATGAACTCCAAATGAAAGATCACTGGCCCAATCAAATGCAGGCCCTGCTAGCCACTGCAGCACCGTGCAACACTACAATGTTATACATACACATAGCCTATAGCAGGGGTCACCAGCGTGGCGCCCGAAAGGATCTCATGAGTCGCCCGCTGGCCTGTTCTATATATTTTGCATTTTGATATTTATTTGTTTTCTACCGTGTTAAATTATTGCTGAAAATTATTGTGAGAAATAATTTACATGATCAGCATCTTCACATAGATGAATATCATTCATTATTAATCATATCATGTCATTAAAGGTTATGAATTTGTGATTTCACAAGGGTGTATCAAATTGGTAGCCCTTCACATTAGTTGGTACCCAAAAAGTAGCTCTTAGTTTCAAAAAGGTTGGTGACCCCTGGCCTATAGTATAGATACCAAATCTGTAGTCTAAATACACTGGAGTACACAAATCTAGATGATCTAGACTACATCATTTAACATTACACAGACTGTATCTAGTTGCATTACGCTTATTACCATGGCCACAGCTGAAAGTGTAAACATGAACTGCCTGTTTAAAGTCAAGTCATCTCCATCTGAATATAATGGCTCTCACTGTGGTGGGCTGGAGTCCCAGATGCTCAACCCAGGCTTTGTTACACTTTTAGACGGGCAGATTTCAATGATTCATTTTCAACGGCTTTATCTAATGAGGCATCAGGTGCGGCTTTTTGGACCCCAAATAGAACCCCTAACCCTATTTCACTACACACAATGCATTAACGCAACCAGGACAGGACAAAATCATCATCCTATGGCCATTGCAAACGCTCAGACCTGACCAACGACAACACCTCAAAGGCTGACTGAAATTTTAGAGAATGAACCATGGATTTCACCAAATGTGCCACTGGTCAGCCAAGCATTTATTGGTTGACTTGGTAGTTAAAGATACATTTTGCACAGGATCAGTAAAGATGAAAGATTTTTTATTTACTAAATACAATAATAGTTTTATGGGGAAAATGTGGTTTACTTGGATCAAATCTGTTTGAACATGCCTACAATTCTTCACAATCTGTTCCGACTGGGGATCTAACCCAAAACCGTCTTGCTGTGAGGTGAACGTGCTGATCAGTTTACTTAAAATATCAGGTTAGTGCATCAATATAACAATCGTTGATACTGTAATATGAAAAGGACGAATACCCCTGCTCCAATCTAAACAAAAAATAGATCAAAACCAGCTGGTCATCAAGACTAACTCTTGACTAACATAGGATGTGTTTGAGAGTTGATAAGCTGTAGCCATCCAGCGTAGGGTGTGTTTTGACCAGCTGGTATTTATCAGGATTTCTTTTCTTTTTTTGCAGTAAAGCATCCTACCATTATTTTTAAACTAACCAAACCAATGTAGACTGTAAGAGCTGAATAAGACATGGAAGGGGAACTGGTTCAATCCCAAGCTAGATAGATGTCAGTGTAGAGAGGAGAAAACCGAAACTCACCAATCATCTCACAGCAGTCCTTGACTCTCCCATCACCTTTGATAGGAAGCTGGAGAAGAGACTTTAGACTGGCCACTGAGTTCAGATGACCATTGGTGACTCCATTGGTAGAGCCGAACTGTGCACTGCCCCCAGATGAAAGATCTGGAGGAGGTAGGAGCTGGGAAAGAGGTCTGGACATAGCCTCTCTTGTGCTTGGCTTGGGTTCGAATCGTCTCTTTAAAAATAAAAAAAATCTCGATGAAGCCACTTGATAAGTTTGAGAGAAGAAATCCGGTGATTAACAAGAAGTGCTTGCGGAAATGCCTCAGCTGAGCATTAGAGGAGAAGAAAACATGGACTGATTAATAGCTCGGTGGACCCCAAGTGTTGTTATTTATTCCATATTCACATGTTAGTAAAAAGGGCGTGATTCGCATCGGTGCACAATCTATCCATCTTGGGTTTTTTTTTGTTTGTTTGTTTGTTTTTTTAAATACCGACCGGGTATAAACCTGCAGGCTGGATCTTTTCAGATCGGGATTCGAACTTCAGATCGCGATTCTCGTCTCGTCCGTGCATTTGTTGACTTTATGGATCAAGCAGAGCTGGATCTCTTGCAGGCCGAGAAGAAAATATTCCCAAAAAAAGCTTCCACTCGGTTGACAACGACAGGCGTCCATTGGAAGTCGAGGTGCGGTGTATTTTTTACCACTAATAAAACAATAAAGATCACGTCCAGCCAACAGTTGCAACTACTGCTTATTATAAATAGCAACGTTTAGGTGCCCCAAAAAAATCAATCGCGTTGTTGAATTCGACGTCCAAAATGACGTATTTCCCTTTTTCCCGTTTTAAGCGTGCACTCGCTGCGTCCTGGGGGGTGTTCAGTAGTGGCGTCGGAGGCTGGTGAGAAGAACCGAGCGACTACGGTCAGCTGCGGCGAACACGGGCGAGCTGCTCCCGTGACGTCACCGCTCACTGGCTCTGAGTGGCATTGCTCATGAATACTGTAAATACTCGATCGGCGGTGTTTATGAATATTAAACAGCGACGCCTTTCACCGCCCCGTAGATCGAAGCGAATAGCCGAACGGCTTTATTATCCGTGGTCACAATTCGACACGCCTACACGGTTTAGCGCGTTTTAGCACGGAGAGCCAAGTGAAACGAATCACGGAATCACCGCCGTGATGAATTATTAAATATTATTAGTAATATAAGTAAGAAAAAGGAGTCGACCTTAAAAGCTTCGGTGTTCCGAATCATATGGGGAGTCAAATGCCAGATTCTGGATCTTTTGGCAGGGGGTCGTGACTCCAAAGCTTCAGAACCGATTATCCCACGATGCACATGGATGTTTAAATGTTACAATAAAATAGTTTCTGAAATCATTTCTGAAACTTGTATTAATATAGATAAACAGATATGCTTTAGTTATGTCTTCTGCCATTGCTATAAATATTCGTATTGCAATACTTTCTAGCATTACTTTGGATGAAGCACACGCTACAGTCGTGTACTGCAATAACATTTATGTTAGGTACATATTACAACTTATGTACTATAAATGCTCTCGATTCGAATGAATCTACGACTTAAAATATTGTCGGATTAAGGATTAGGGCAACTTTTGTCTGTGTAGAAAAAAAAAGGTCCTGGATTCAATCTTCTGGTCTGCAGGTCTGTGTGGGCTTTTCTCTGGGTGATACAGGTTCCTCCCACAGTCCATAGTCATGCAAGTAAAGATAATGTGTTACACACTGTTCCATACAACCTCATAAATTGATCAGTGCTGTGTATTTTAGCATCTAAATAAATTCAAATTTTATTTGTCATTACACATATACAGATGTGCAGTACAACGAAATGTTTCTCTTCGCATATCCCAACGTGTCTGGAAGTTTGGGGTCAGAGTGCAGGATCAGCCAACGTACGGCGCTCCCGGAGCAGACAGGGTTAAGGGTCTTCTTGCTCAAGGACGCAACAGTGGCCGTTTAGTGGCTTGGATTTGAACCCCCAACCTTTGGGTTCACAGCCCCACGCTCTAGACAGGCTACACTGTCCCTACGAACATTACACATTTCATTTGATTCCAACTAATTTTATGGACATGACACTCGAGAAAAGGGAAAATATATAAAACCCAACTAAAGGTGCATGATGGCTCTTTTTGTGCACACGCCGCAGAATATAGTTCCAAAACATACCCCTACCCCAACAGTGAAAACTCCCACAATACAGTATACTTTCTGGAAGTAGCTCTCTCTCTTAAATGTTTGCATCAAGGTGTTTCACTAAATACGACACATTAATCGTCCATCAGCATCATCAACATAAACGATTAGTAAGAGGAGACGAGGATGAACGTTTCCATTCCACCGATTCAAATCTCACCCAGGGCCTGAAAGCCATCAGCAGTGCTCACCACGAGCACATGGCCCAGACACGCGGAGTTGCAGCCCACCGTCAGCAAGCAGCGATCCGATTGGATTAAAGTAGGTCATCGGTGTCCTCCACGCGCTCCTCCTCCATGCCAGAGCCACGTGAGACAGGAGAAAAGCAGCACGCGCACTGCTGCCCCTGGTGAGATCTATGGATTAGTGGAGGAAGCATAGTGAAGTGCGTCCTTGCATGCTTACAGTCAACAAGCTTGATGATTAGGTTGATTTGGTATGATTGGGTAATATTAGACAACATATATATACACATATTTAGGGTCGAAGAGCCACGTCCATACCCACACGAGTCCACATCTTGGAGGACCAGTCATGGCCCTGCCACACCAGCGCACCTGCCAGCATCTGTATCACCTTAGTCACTCAAGGTTCTTTAAACTGACCTCCAAGGTGCTATAGACCTTCTACACATGCACCACGGAAAGAGAAGGAGCAACATCACCAAGGAAGACGGACTCTCCAGAGGGTGGTGTGTTCAGCTGAGAACATCATTGGAACCTAGCTTTGTGACCTGCAGTCCATATACAGGAAACGTACGAGTGGTGTGAATAAAATACATACACGTCGATTCATATGTAAATAGATTGGTATACAATATCCAAACATACATCCCTTGTTCATTTTTCTGTACAATTTAATTATTTTAACATGTTATGTTGTTTCTTATTTTATCTAACTGTATGTCCTATCAAGTTTTTAATGCTAAATTTAAAATGTAATAATAATTTTATACTACATTTTACTACATCTTTATTTTAATAAAAATGTTAACAATAAAATGTATTAATATTTCACTAATGATTGTACCATGTCTGAACCGAGGCGACACAATAATCCTACAATTATCCTACTACAACCTAATTACATTAATATTAAATATTAATCATTAGCAACAAATATACACACATTCAAAATATTGTCAGTAGTAAAAACTACATGATGTTGTTGTTTGTGGAGAATTTTGCCGCCATATTATTGCTTACAAAAACGATAAACAAGTCATGTGTCCTTTACCCCCATCTAGTGATCATTATATGTATTGCAGTTTGTGTATCAATTACTATAAATACGGTCGTCTAGGTAAATAAAACTATTACAAAAAACGGCATTACATGTTTCTGTTTATATTTTGTTCTCTCATGTTTTTAGGGAATATTTTCTTAAGCTTTAAATTTGCTTAAGTGCTATTTTTTTAGAGTGAACCAGTATATGAACCAGATACAAAGATTAAATGGTTGTTCCCAAGTGCACCCAAATTTATGAGTACTTGTGGCGCTCTTATTGACTCTTACTAATCACCAAGCGTTTCACGTTCCAGTACAATGACCCTGAGGAGAAAACAATAACAACCAACACCCCATTGTTTTAAGTCTTGGAAGCTGATTGGCCCTGGACATGTCAAGAGCTTTGACCTAAATCTGAAAGTGAGCCGTCAATAGCCACATTCTATGGAATGGTGTACAAACAATGCTGGAAGAATAATATGTGAACACTTTTACAGGTAGTGTGCAGGTAGGTAGGTACCTTTAGGTAGACACACTTACTAAGTATTTTTAAAACACCGGCTATAGCATGTAGTCACTCTTTTAAACTGTTGTTATTGTTGATTTTTTTAATACTTCATGTTCCATTTACTGTAGGTGGAAAACTTTCAACAAGCTCATTTCTCTAAGCAATTCATAGTTCTAGGATTACAAAGTGCCGGCAGTTCAAATACTGCATTCTGAATGAGATTCAAATTTGAAGATTAGCTGACCGTGCATTTACAAACTATTTCTGTAATAAAAACCGGTTGAGTCATGACTGCTTATTGTTTCGATCGTTCAAACTTTCCTTGTTGGCAAAAAAATCATTCTATACTATACTTATTCTATAATGTAGTCCTATGGAATATATAGGCATTGTCATACAAATTATTTGTATCTTGTACAATCCCCACAAACCCTCCTGTTTTGTTTATTCAGAAACAACGATGTACGCACCAGGGTCATGTCTAATTACCCAAAAGTAGCAGAACCACCCAAAGTCTCAAATTATTGTTTCTATTTAATTAATTGAACATTTTAATGCAGTTTTTTAGCAATCCTAAATCATGGGTCAATGAAAACTTCCTTCACAAGAAGTGGTTGGTTTAACCCAAAACATGCATGTCGGGTAGACTGAAAAACTGACCATGTTTAATATAACCTTGTAAACTGATGAACAGTGTGTAAAGAATAATTATCGTTCCCCTAATATATGTATTCCCCTCAATCAATGTATACAAATAACATTACATACATGTTAAACAAACAAATTCATAGTTAATATTTTAAAACTATGACAGGTCATTTTAAACTGTAATGGAACTGAAGGGTTAAATACCACATTCTCAACTTTCTGATTTCCAAACCAGCTATTTTTATATTTAACACTTTTTCTGATTTATTTTGATGGCTCATACCAAAGGCCTGATATCAAGGTCGTATAAATTAAGAATTTTTATGTGCAATATGCCCTATGCTGTAAAATTCAAATATCGAGGTTTATTTTTAGAATGTACAATTTCATTCGTGTAACATTCATTTAAAGTTAGTAATCAATTGAGCAGAATTTCCAAGTATAAATAACATAAAACACTACTCAGTTGCTTGATGTTCTAGGTTGACATTAAGCCTGCCTGTGCTATGTAGATTATTTTCCATTAATTAGGTGACTGATTTATGAGTGTAATTTAATGTCTGCTGTAAATTGTTTTTCTTTAAATCTTCTGTAATTTTAGAAAGCAAAGAAAGCACATAATAAAAAATTTATAAGTAGCCAAAGGTTTTCCACTTTCTTAACTTAGCAATTTTCAGAAGTGAAACTGTTAAATAAAGAAAAAACAGATTGAACACATTTCCTTGCACTGAAGACACAACTTAATCGTGAAGCATATAAAGAACTTAGCTATAATATATACTGTATATGTGTAAATGACAAAGCCATTATGTGTTCAATTTTACTAAAAGCTAAAACTATTGCTTTATGAATGTTTTATTGTACTTAACAATTGAATAAATAATTGGTAAAGATATATTAGTACTTTTGATGAGACAAATGTTAAGTAGACAGGGATATTCCTCTTGCAGTCATTTTGTAAAACCAGGAGAAATCAGACTGCACTGAATTCATTCCATTCTTTCTTGAATGAAGGGCTCAAAGAACAGACGGTTCTTTTGGTCTGATGCTGTGACCCTGCAGGCAGTCTTCTCCCTGCTCCTATTAAAGTACGACACTGCAGAGGGCATGTGCTAAAACATGTGAGTGGGACGGAGTTCCATAAAAGACACTGCATCGACACGGCTGTGCCAGGTGCATACCACCTGGCCCATTCTTTTTCTCTATACAAAGGCTGTGGAGATTTTAAATCCAATTCAGAACAACACAGAACAACAGTGATGGGTGGACAGCTGGACATGTTTGAGAGTACTTAAATAAGAAAAAAAAAACGTTTTAAATTTTTTTTATTGTATTTCGTGGGATTCCATACTTTTGGTGACGCAGGAAAATAAAAACGATAGTTTAGTATTAATATGCCATATTTTAGTTTTCTAAGATTACATTGAGACAGAGGCGCTAAGTAAAGTACTAAAATGTATACAATAGTGTTGGGGAGCTGTGTTAAACTGCTTCAGGTTAGACAGACCAAAAGAAGGAAAATAAAATAAAAATCACATTGATACATAGACCCCCCTCCTCTTAAGCATACTTACACCCCCACCCACACATAGTACAAATGATTAAAAAACCTTAAAGAATAAAAAAAGTGATACATAATAAAATATAATACGCATTTTACAGTACAGACTGGTTTCTCCCCTTTCACCAATCTATCGCAACCAAAGATAACACTTGTCATAGAAATACCTACAAAATTACATATTTCTTTTAAAAAAACAGTTAACAAAACACATGAAACATGGCCTCCACTGTGCTATACCTTACTCTTTCCATTATCAACAGTTTTTTTCCCTCAATCTGACAGTTTAGAAGATTGCTAATTAGTTTTTTCTGTTATTTCTGAAAATCTAAGTTGTACTTGGATAATCATCCAGAGCTTCTCAACCAGCATCAAATTTTGAACAAGCAGTTGTATAAACTATGCTAAAGGAAGGGGAATAAAAATCAATAACCAAAAAGCTACATATTACAAATAAAGAAATACTTAACTGTCAACTGAGTAATGAGGGGAAACATTTGTAGAAAGATTGTTACTCATTAATTTGCTCTTTCTAGATAGCATCCACTATCGCAGAACAAAGAAACATATGAAAATACATAAGGATGTGTTCTAAGGATAAAGATGCTACCATAACCAAGGTGCTACCAAAACAGTCCCACAAATCTAAAATATTCTTCCCCTTTGGAGAAACCACTTAAACGAGCCATGTCCTAGTTGGATGTTTTATCTTTTACAAGATACAGGCTTAATGTCCATGTTTTCCAAATGATCTGTTAGAAGAGGCACTCCCTTGGCTGAAACCATCTGTGTGATGGCCATGCGTAATTGCGACTAGAAGATTATACGTGTTTTCCACTATCTGTCAGTGTCAGAGTCTCTGCTTTAAGTCGTAAAAGTCATTAGCAAAAAAGACAAAGAAACTAAAATTAGTGCCTGTATTCCACCATGCTGGCTGACCTTTCGATAAAATACTCGTCTTTCTTAGAATAAGTCCCCTTTGGTGTTTTTTGCAGACCCCCAAATCGCTGACAGACAAACCTATGTCGCTGCAGTAGGGTGCCATTCCAAAAACGAGAGGGGCACTGAGGGCACGAGAAATACCCCTGTGAGAGGTGCCGGGCCCGGTGACGAAGGGCCGACAAGAGCCTTCGAGAACGCTTGCCACAGACAACGCACCGGAGACGAGCCCGACAGCCATGCTTTCTCGGCGGGTGTCTTATGACACGATGCACTGACAGTGTTATCCGTCGCGTGAAGTAGGTGGAAGGACAGATGGGGCATGGAAAAAACCTAAACGGTACCATAAAAGACCTCAGAGCTCTAAATTTCAAGCGGCCCGCCCGCCAGATACCATTCCCTATGTTTATTCCGATGCCTGCAGTATACCTGGCCCAGTTTAGCTGAGCGATCCACCTCTTTCTTTTAAGTCGTTGTTGATGCGTCAACTTTTTCCTTATTAGAAATCGATGCCATCGTGTTTTTCTGACATCACCCAACCCACTCATGACCTGCCCATCATAGAGCATTCGAACATTTTTTCTTTTTTTTTCTCTCTTTTTTTGGGGAACGTCACCAGGCAGCTGACCGAGTGAATGCTGCATTTGCTGAGGATGCATCTGGAAGGCGTGCTGCTGCTGATGCGGGTTGTACAGTGGGTGAGAAGCGGATGAGATGTGGATATGTGGGGGAGCAGGATGAAGAGAATTTGTAGCAACACCTGAATATATTTGTTGCACTTTACCACCGATGGGCTGTTGATGTGAAAGGGAGGCAATGGTGGAGTGTGAAGGATAGTGAGAGTGTTGTGTGTGTGAGGAGGCATTAGGATTCGATTCTGGTGTGTAAAACAGTGGGGAATAGCCGGCTGGTTGAGAGTGAATCTGTTGTGTATGAGAGATGGTCGAATGTGTTTGTTGTACGCCATGACTATCTGTCGTTAGATTGAGTAGGGCATTGGTGGCAGCTTCACTCTCTTCTAAGTTTGTCGAATTTCCCGTGGATCCACCCACTGTTGGCTGAGTCGGCTGAGGTCCGTTGCGAGCTAAACCGTGCTGAGATAATCGATGCCTTGTCAGGCTGTTTGAGTATGCGAATGCTTTCCCACAAACCTCGCAGGAGAAAAGTTTTTCCCCACCATTTTCATGGATAGCTTGGTGATGAGCGGTCAGCTGGAAGTGATGGCGAAAAGTCTTCCAACATATCTGACATGTATACATCTTAGGAGGGGGTTGATTTGAGGTGCCAGTGCTGGATCCTTGAGCTTTATCCTGAGGATAAGAGTAATATGAACCAGGGTTCGTCTGATTGCCATCTTGACTGGCCTGATTTGCCGATGACTTGGATTTACTCCGCCTTGGCTTGAAGTCACCTTTAAGGTGTAATTTTTCATGCCTTTTCAAGCTTTGTGCATAGCCAAAATCTTTTCCACAGAGAGAACATTTGTAATTCTTCTCACCTGAATGAACTGTCTGATGTTTGGTGAGATGGAAGGGTTCTCTGAAATCTTTACCACAGACGTCACAATGGAACGGCTTTTCTCCAGTGTGAACACGCTCGTGCCTCCGGAGGGTCTCTCGTCGGCCAAAGCCACGCCCACAAACGGTGCACAAATATGGCCGTTCTGTTCCTTCTCCACGAGGCCCGTTCTGGCTCCGACGACGCTTCACAGGCTCTCCTGGTAGCCCTCCGGGTCTGGGTTCTCTCTTTTGTCTGGGTTTCCGTGGACGTTTTGGCTTGGCATTAGGTGTGGCATTTTGCGGTTGATGCTGAGCGGGATGAGATAGAGGCATCATAGATCCACTCAAACACTCATCGTCTCCTCCAGTTCCAGCAGACGTAGAAGATGGGCCGCCTAAAGAGCCAAAGCCAAGACCGCCTAACAGCCCTCCAATTATATCCCGTCGTTCCTCTCTTCCCCCATTGTTATTCATTTCGGGAGGCAATACAGAGGCTGCCGCAGCAGCAGCTATTGCTGACATTGCACTGCTGGTGACTTCATCTTCTGAATCATCAAGGAGAGCAGAAAGGGGAAGATGAGGCTGTTGTTGGTGATGATGTTGCTGACTTGACGCATGTGGGTGAAGAGTTGGTGCCAGGGGAGCTTTTCTTAAAGCGGGGCCTGACATACCGTTATTGCAAGAACTGTCTCCAGAGTACGAAAGGTTACCCTGTGCCCGGCGATAATCATCAACTCTGTAGGATGTTTGGTAGGGATCTCTTGAGTATGGTGAATCATATTTCCCTTCCGTTTTACCACCGGAATGTGTATTTCCTCCTCTTCCTGGTGGATATAAGGCTTCGCAAGGTATTTCTGTTACACCACCCTCAGTCTTTTGGTATACCAGTCCTTTATCATCTGCTAACTGTCTAGCTTGGTATTCATTAGCTTCCACCTTGTCGTCGATACTTGCTGAACTGCCTTCACTACTTCCTGAGCTCCCCCTCCCCGGTTTGCCACAAGAACCAGAGGAAGCATGGTTAAGCAAAGAAGTACTCTCTCTAAAGCAGCGATCACAGGCCGGACAGCGGTAAGGCTTGTCCTCATGAATTTTCTCATGCCGAGTGAGAGACTCTCTTCGATTGAATGACCTCTCGCAGGTCGCACAAGCGTATGGGCGTGCCCCAGAATGGATGACTCCATGCTGAAGGAGATGTCCCCTTTTCTTAAAACCTTTGCCACATTCATTACAACAGTATGTCTTGTCCGGACTTTCGCATGAAGATGAAGAGAGGTCTGGGTTAGACTGGTTTGGCTCATGTTGGTGAGAGATCCTATCCTGAGTCGAGTGAGGCAGATTGGTATCAGACTGACGCTGATGAACAGTATTATGATTGGTGTTAGAATTGGTGTTTTGACCATTGCGATCGTCGTGGTTTCGTATGTGCCTACGAAGATTATTAATGTGTGTGAAAGATTTTCCGCATTCTCCACAGTGAAAGAGAGGCTCTGGTTCAGTAACAGTGGGGGTCATAGCGGACTGATTATCACTTTTGGGTATCTGGGAGACATTTGATACCAAAACAGAGGCAGAATTTGAAGTGGGGGCAGAGGAAGAGGAGGAAGAGACAGTTGAAGAAGAGGAGGAGGATGGTGTGGAAGGTGTGAGAATGGAGGAGGGGTCACCAGCAAGACCTCTCATGCCAATCCCCGTGCCTCCTCCAACAAGGCCAGAAGACCCATCGTGACCGTGCGCCCCAGAGCTGCTGTGGCAGTTAGCATTGCTACTACCACCACCACTGCTGCCATCTGTTTTTCTCTGGGGCAGGTATCCAGCCATTGCTTTCTTTCTCCTGCTGCCACTACCTCCACCTCCTCCAGCCCCAGAACCACCGTCCCCTTTCCCGTCATCCTTCGGGGCAGAAAGATGAAGCGGAAGTGGAAGGGGAAGACCGGCTTCTTGCTGCATTAGGGAAGCAAGCTGATTTGAGGACAGGACGGGAATACCTTGAAAATCAAATCCACTGAGTGACGAAGGCTGAGGTGCAGGGTGGAGAGGATGATGTGGGTGAGCATGGCTGTGAGGATGAGATAAGGCGTGAGGTGCTAGTTGTTGCTGCTGCTGCTGAGGCTGAGGAGTCGGGTGGCCATGTGTGTGAGATGGATGAAGTGCTGGGGGTGGAGCTAAACCTATGTTCGATTCAGAAAGGAGAGGATTATGGGGGCCTTGCTGAACTAGAAATTGCTCAAGACTTGTGTTGGCTGGCATTCCAGAAAGGAAGTACTGGTTTGCTGCAAGCATGCAACTAAACTGCTGATGTAAACTTCGAGCGTCAGATTGAGTGCCAACCAACCCGGCTACTGTACTGCTGCTGTTGGCAGGATTGTTGGAGGTGGTGGTGGAACTGGAAGGAGAAGGGGATGAAGAGGATGGTCCGGGTGATGGCTGTGGCACGGAAAGTCCAGGGTGTAATGGCGGTGGTGGGGGAGCAGATGTCACAACTCCACCGATTACACCAGAACCACTACTGCTGCTTCCGCCAGCAAAATCAAAACGTCCCATCCCTGAGTGAAGTTGCTCTTGCGCAAGGGCTGCTTCAGCTGGGTGAAACGGACGCAAGAATTGTGGATAGCCAGACGTCGAACTTGTACTTCCACTGCTCATCTTGCTAGATTTGCGCGAGCTTTGCGATGAAGACTGTGTTTGTTGGGGTATAGGCGGGGGAGGAGCAGTCATTTTCGCAAAGATTGAGGAATCTGAAAATGCATTGCTTCTAGATCCTTGCAGCGAACCTAGGCCAAGGCCAGACAAGAGAGCTCCAGATGCCTCACCCTGTTGCTGCTGCTGCTGCAGCTGCTGTGGATGTTGGAGTTGAACTTGCTGTTGGTGCTGCAGCCCCAGGCCTTTGAACTGGTGTGCCTGGTGCCCGCTTAGCATTTCCAAAATGTCCATAGGGCACTTTCCAAACTGGAACATTTCCCTCACTGTTGAAGTGGACTCCTCAGGTTCCTTGACGTTTACTTGCTGCTGCAATAAAAAAAAAGACATTATGAATAAATATACACATGTCAAAGTAAGCACTGGTTTCTCAGGACAATCTCGAAATGTGAGCTTTCTTAATGATGCCATATTGGAGATGTAACAATGCTCCACAGTTTGCAACTGGTGTAAAAATTCTATGATTCAAATAGACAAAATGAAACTGGCCTGGTTTCTGGATTTGTTCTCCAGCCAAATTGGGCTTAATTTAAATGCATTGCATAGTTTGTATCTACCACTAGAACAAAGAACTTTTCATTAATAAATAAAATAATATAATGGTAATAAATACAATCATTTATTTTTACTGATTTTCAGAAAAACAAAAAACTGTCATCAACCTTTCTTCAATTTAAACATTTTATTTAAAAAATTTTAATTCATGAAATCACATGAGTCGTATTAGTGTGTGTAAAATGTTTACATCCCTACTTCTCCTGATTACTGTGTGTTATTTTTTACACATAAAAAACTGTAAACATGACCTATTTTAGTAAATATTAAACTTGCAGTATTTATTCAGCCAAATGAGGCGAGTTTTTTGTAACCTAATTTGCTTTTACAAGCATTTACAACTGGTTTTCATACATAATCTCAAGGTAAATGATTGAGGATATAGTGATATATTCAATGCAATTTATGATACTAGGTTGACAGTACACTCGATTAAATTAGACCCATAATTAATTTTATTTTTTACTATAATAACAAAATACGGTATTTGTGCTCATCTTTTATTTATTAATTAAGGTGAATCTCATTTAATCTGAATCATGGAATGGGTGATCCCATTTAAATGTTTTGTGGTGCACCATTACACATCTAGAAAATAATATAAAACAAAACAAATCAACACATTGCTAATCACATGTGTTGAGTAATGAGTAATGATAACACATTTATATATTTCGGCTTAGCTTACGCAGCCTAAAGTTCTCTGATAGTCCATCAATGAATCATAGAGAGTGAATCTTGGTATGAAATAATGATTTGCAAATCAATCTGACTTGCATGGTGGGACCAACGTGGCTCTCTAAGATCAGTGGAGGTATGCAACACTAATACTGATCAGGAATATAACAACATTGGGGGTACAAGAACATAAAAACCCTATCAAACTATGCTTCCTTCAGACATGGTCAAGCTTTGTCATTTTTTTTTATATCAATGCAAGGTTGCAATGAATTCAGATTTTTACCATCTGACCATATATCATAGTTTGAAATGTGTGACCTTTAAGCCCTCAGGTGCTTCTGCATCGGAAAAGCCAGACGACTGTGATAAATTTAGCTGCATGGGATCAAATGTAGTTGGGAAAAATGTTGCCACTTCGCAAAATTCACAGCTGCATTACAAAATGCCACCGAAAACTATAAAACCCTCTGCAGTTTAAATGAAATATCGATTTATAAAGCATCAATACTAAATTAAATCGTGATCCGAGTGAATCTATTTTAACTGCCTTGATGTGTTTTGTTTCATCCCTGTAACACCAGATCTTACACCAGTAAAAAAGAGAATGACAGAAATCATGATATAAATACAATGTAGCCTAGTAGGTAGAGCGTTGGGCTGTGAACCCAAAGGTTGGGGGTTCAAGTCCAGGCTCTACTACACAGCCACTGCTGGGTCCTTGAGCAAGACCCTTAACCCTGTCTGCTCCAGGGGCGCTGTACGTTGGCTGACCTTGCGCTCTGACCCCAACTTCCAGACAAGTTGGGACATGCGAAGAGAAACAGTATCGTTGTACTGTACATCTGTATATGTGTAATGACAAAATTTGTATTTGAATTTGTAATTTAATTTGTCAAATTCTCAAGGTTGTTAATACCTTCTGATAAAGGATGATAGCATATAACAACAGCGTTGTTTGGGGGCTGCAAATTTCTCTGTGCCCAAGAAAAAGCGACTAACTCAGATTTAGAGTAACTCAATATTTTAAAAAAATATTCAACTTGTGTAATGTTATGGGGTAATATTATCATTGACTTGCGACGCCATTCCGAACCAGCTACAACAGTGTGGCATTGTAGACCACAGACTGTGTGTGCCTGACCATCCTATCAGCTGCTTTACTTATTCATATGACCAGCGGATAAACGACAGAATGCTGAGAAGGCAAAGTTTGCAACTGTCAAACTACAGTTCCAACATTTTAAAATCTCGGTTCAATCAAATTTAGGAGAATAAACAAATTCCAGATACTCGCTTTCACTACATTAAAAAATACCAGAATGGAACTTAAATAATTGCTATGTATGAGCTAAAATCTTTTTTGATGAACCGATGTTCACTTATACAGCACCGTATGCACTCTGCTATTAAGGTAAAAGATTTTTACAGCAAGTGTATTTGTCAGAATACTTTATTTGTATTATTTATTAAATGTTGAATTTGTATAAAGGTGACATATAGCTCCTTATAAACATGTTAGAATTGGTATAGTTCATGAAGATCTTTGCACAAAAGCACTGAAAAGGGGCAGTTACAGTCCCTGTCAGAATAAGCTGTTGCACTTTTATGCAAATTAGCTATAGCTGGCCTCATCCTATCCTGCCAATAATAATGCTGAGTGGAGAAGCCACCTGGAAATGGGTAGTCCCGGGGCGTTTCTATGCTAATCCCCCCATTGTGACATCACAAAAGCTCATCATTCCTGACACCAAAATAAATGTACTATTTTACAGAAAATGGATGGATGGGATTTTTAATGGGATGGATGGGGTGTTTGTAAGGGCAGTAGAGAACCCCAAATAGAAATACAAAAGCAAGCAAAAAGTGAGTTTTTGCATGTGTGGTTTTGTTTTGACTTATGTACATAAATGAAAGCACAAACACAGTAAGAGAATAAAACTATCATAACTTATCTTCAAATTGATTTTGGTTAAAAAAAAATGGGGAAAACCCTGTATTGTGAATCGTATCAAAAGCGTATCGTTATAGTGGACGCAACATTATTAACATTTATGATCAGTATAAAAATAAAAATAATCTTACCGATGAGGGAACGTCCTCTTACTTATTTATCTTACAGGCGTAAACAGATCTGGTCCCCATTTTGTGTTTAATATGAAAGTCTTTTCATTTCAGTCCAAATCACAGTGAAAAGGTAAAAAGTCACAATGGCCAACAAATCGATGAAGTTTGAAGATGGAAGAACAGGATAAAAACAACGGAACAACTCATCGAGTTGTCTGCTGTTAGCAACTGCATTCTGACAAAAAAAAATAAGAACAACAAAATATGGCAAGTCAGTGAATTAACAAACATATTAGAACCACAGAGCAGTCACATGCGGACTAACGATGCTTTGTTGCATCTTTACAATCATACGGTCAGAAATTATTGAAGGCGTCTGCTATCTATTTACGATTCAGGTCCCTTGAGACAGTTTTGACCAATTTTATTGGTTGTTATCGGTGGTTATTACCAGTTATAATTAGTTCCACCATTAAGATTGGAACTGTGACCCAGAATTCTGCAAGGCGAATCAAATCTTTCCTTTTGTATTCTAGTCAGCCATACACAAGCTTCTTGGTCAAGAGTGGTGTGTAACATCAAGTGCAGCCTTGGTGATGTTCTTAGCCTTCATCATGTTAGTTCCAGACCAAGTTAAACCACACAAGACTGTAAACTAATCTAAATAAGCTAAATAATTATAATACCACTTAAAATCAGAAAGTCGAAGTTTTACACCAACATATTTAACATTTACACAACAAATAACATTACGATTTTGCCTTTTAAGAAGAATTTCCAATCATTACCAAATCTGTACCAACCTGACCTTTAGCACGCGCTTCTTTAATATTTGTCAACATTATATTGTTGGAGCAGTTTTCTTAAAAACACAGTTTTTATTTAATTCTAATAACCGTTATTTATAATATATATAAAGTTTATATAAAGTCTAGTCACATTGTTACGATGTAGGCCCAAGTCACATAATCTGATGATTTAGTACGTCTAAGAAGAGGTTTGCATAAAACATGGTTTCTTAAAGTTTTATAATAAATAACAGAACAAAGAATAACGTTTTAAAGAATTAAAGTTTATAGATTTATGGTGACGTTCCACATATAATGGTGCATGCAGTCACATTCCCATAGTTTTGTATTCAAAAATAACAAATAACAAATACAATCCGACTCCAAAACAGCTTCTCTGTGCGTGAGTAATGTGTTTAAATAGCGTGTTTTTATATTAATGACTTAAAATGTTTGGCTTATTTTTGTTAAGAAATCAACGAACGAGGGCTGTAAACAAAACCGACGCATGCGCATTAAGTACGTTTCGAATTTCTATGCACGGTCGAACGTCAAGAGGTTTAAAATGAAACAAAAATGTTTTAAGCGACAGAAACGAAATCGATGCAAAATGCGCGACGATAATCAGTCGATCCTTGTAAATGATTTAATTGTTTTTAGATTGTGATGTGTTCATAAAATCTGGTCTGAACGGATCAGAAACACGTTTTTGCAGCGCATTATAAATCGCGCTAATTTTATCGACTCCATGCACAGAAACTGACCGACGCCTCTTATATGTTACAAGATAAATACGATCCAAAAATATTATTTATATATATATATATAATATATATGCTGCACAATGATCTTAAACGTGTATAGTGCACGGAACATTGAGATCTTAATGCTAATTCTGCACATTGCAAATGACTGAGGACTCACCAACGCGTCGTCCAGGGAAAAAAAAGTTTAATATCGGTGCACTTAGTCCAGTGAAAACAACGACAAGAGTTTCACTTTAATCCCTGTAATCCAAGAAAAAATGCAAAAAAGGGGGGGAAAGTTTTTTTTGTTGGTGTTTTTTTTAATAGCACCGGGGAGCGGGAGAAGAACTCAAATCCACACAAAATGGAAGCAAACGCGTTCGAGTCGTGTGATAAAAGTGATCAAAGCACGACTATTAAAATCCAGGTGGAAGAACGAGGATTTAGTTAAAGTGATAAACACAGTGAGGCAGATGAACGTCTCAGTGTTCTGCTGTTAGCATTTTAGCACTTTAGCTAGCCACATAAAGCACGTCTTGTCTTCCCATTACTTGCACTTTTACTTCGTTCGTGTGAAGAAATTCCGCGTTGAAAGTCTCGCATTGACTGAAGTTTTATCTCGTAAAAAAAGGCGCGTACACAACAACAATGGCGCTCTCTGGTTGTTTTAGCCTTTAGCTCTCAGGTTATCGGTGTTCGTGCTCTCAGTCCGCGGCTCAGCAGGATCACAGGCCTCCGTCTCCATTAGCCCGACACATCCGTCTCATCGCCCCGTTAACCAAACCCACATTCGGGCTCGCTCGCTGCTAAGCGCGGACAAATCCAGTCACCCAAGCCGCCACTTCAGCTCCCGTCGGCTCGGATTAATTCATCCCAGACTCCGCGTACAGTCCGATCACTTTTTCAACAATATCGCTCAGTCAGGCTTTTTCTCCCCGTGTCATTTTAACGTCCCCGTCTTCCTGTGGGCGCTAATGTTCGTTTCACAGTGGTCGTTTCCGGCCAGTGATACAGTTCCGGACAGTGTCGCTCGATAAAGTGTCCGACTGCCTTGTGTTGCTCATTTTTCATAAAGGCTAACGCTAATAACGCATTTTTGCACGATTTAAAATGTAAAGTAAACATTACAAATACAGAACATGTTACACTTTGTCGTCTTTTACTACATCATCAAGCGGCTTTATTGACGTTTGAATCGGCTAAACTCACTTAGAACTTAAACAAGTGTTTGACGGTTTGGCTAAATTTTGAGAGTCATATGACAGGACTCGACACACCAATACGAGTCGATTCCTTAGTTTTTATCCAGCCTGGTTAAAAATCCTATTCTACATCACAGATGACATATTTCTTTGAGATTTTAAGGTTTTTTTTATCACACAATGTCTTGACAATTTGTGTGTTTCTTTGCTATGAGCATAAAACTGTGAAGTGTACAGATTACCGTGAACAGTTTAATATTTTTTCTATTTTACTAATGAATTTGAATTCATAAACAACTATAAACTTTCAAGGTCATTGGGCCACTTCACAGTTCTATAAAAGTTCAAAGGTTATGTATTAGAGTAAAGTGAAAAATAGGTACTAGTACATTTTCATTCACAAAGTAATTTCTTCTCAAATCATTAAATGCTGAAATGTAAGCGTAAACTTTAAATATCTGCAAACATATAATCTTCTATTTTTATTGCCTGTTTGCATATTAGGGTACGAGAGCACCCAGAGTAAACACACAGACCCGGACCACCCTACCTGGGGATCAAACCAAGCCTAGAAACTTATAACTATATCTTTTTTTATTTACAGCCATTTTTTTGGTGTAGTATTGGTGTATTTCTGCCCTAAAATGTCAGTAAACTGCGGTACTGCATACCCAAAACCAAACGGGCAGGATTGTTAAATATAAAATTACAAGCAGTTCAATAAATGCTTAGATATTTGCAATGAAAATTGTTTTTTATTTAATTTATCAGCAATTGCATTACCTTCCTTTTGCACTTTGGGTCAAGTGAAGCGAATAAGTGGGATTTTCAACTCCACATAAGCGTTAAACTTACTGGGTTGAATCTCAGTGCCTCTGCTTACATTTAGCCTTTATCCAAAGCAATTTATTGGAACACATATTTGGTGTGGCTGAGGGTTACGGGCCTTCATGAGGGGTCCAACAGTGGAAACTTGGTGGTAATGTGGCTTGAATCAAAGACTTTCTGATTGGTAGTCATTAGTATCTTAAATGTTAAGCCATCACTGCCTTGTTAGTCAAATTGGATGTTGGAGTAAAATGCACATTAACTAGAGCAACAGCAAAAGCTGGCCACTGTCCTGCCAGGAATGGGAAGGAACTTTCACTTTCTGACACACTTGTCTATTAACAGGTGTTGTAAATGTATCAATTGTTGACAGTATTTCTGACAAAATAATCAAAACAAAGACAAAAATAAGTTCCACTTGTGTTCATTGGATGCGGTCACACTGTTTTGTTAAAAAGTAAATCTAAAATGTATGTAAATCATCGTAGACATAAAATGCACTGCTTAGGACCTGTTGCTCAACAGGATGATCTTTTAGGTCATTGTATTGGAAGTAGTTGGCCTAATTTGGCATGCTTTAACAAACCATAATTGGATTTAAAAAGCCCCGTTTCACGATTTAAGTAATTTAAATGGTGCACATTCAGCACTGGAGTCTCCTTACAACATTACTGGGTTCAGGTATGTGCTCAACATAGCTCATATTTAAATGTGCACTGATGAATCTGATTGATTCACTTACTTTTTTGCAATAATTACAGTACGTTTAGATGTATGCGAGTGTAGACATAATCACAGCGCTGTTTGTACGTTTACCATCAATTTCTCGTCAATGTTGGAATTTGATTTTTGAAAGGAAAGCCTCGAGTTCATTTATTTGAAAAGTGCTTGGTAATAAAACGACTCAACGATGCGAGTCGGCTCCTAGAAAACAGAGCTGGTTTAAAGAATCGACTCATCTCATGAACAACGACTCACTTAAATAAACAGTTCCGTCAACATGTTAAGTGATTAGCAGATTATTAAACTAGAACGTATTTGAACACGAACGTATTAGTAAAATGTTTGTTATTACATTTTAAGAAGTTTGAATGAAATAAGCCACGGGACATCTCTAAATATTCAGACGCGTGCTATACAATTAACCCACCAATATATATTTACGTCAAGAGATTGTTTGCGTTTTGTTTGAGTGCAGAATTTTGTACAAAAATGAATTTAAAATGAGGGACAAAACAATGGACCATGAAGCCGGTTTTTAAAAGCTTAAAGTGAAGACGAATGTCACATCGCCGAAGCCATTTTAGCCACAAGCCGCGTCTGTTCCCCTTAATAAGGTCCTTCTCGACCCTGCCCCTCAAAATGGCGAATACACGCCTGTCACACATTCGTTTCATTCCTCATAAAAGTTGTCGACACGAAACGTTACACGCACGACGTTTAAAGAACAACACAATCGAATTTATACGTTCCAATATATAACAATATTAGTTTTTTTAAAGGTGAACTGTAGACAAACATACATCTATTGTTTTCATAAGGATTCATTGAGTGTTTGTAATGTAATATTCAGCCACAAAAATAACTTTGTAATCTGGCGTTTCTTTCTGTAAAGACAAAGTAATTTCATTAATGGAGTTAATAAATGAGTCTATTTTTAATGGCTTTGAATTTAAAGGGTAAAAATCCCAACAACACTGCTGCACTTGTTATTACTGTGTTATAACCATGTTGGCGTCATTGCATTCCTGATAATGGTTTACCACCTGAATGAGGTTAAACCAATAAATGATGTACTGCGGTGACCAAGTGGCCCACACATTGGGCCACCCAGCATTTCTGACTGGACTAATGTGGTGCTTAAAGCTATGGGGGGATTTTCATTCGATGGGCTGAAAATGGGATGTAGAGAAGGTTCCAGAAAGGTTTCCCTTGCAATACACATGCCAATGTAAACAAACGTATTTTCACGTCCCTTGCTCAGGTCTATGTCATATGACAATGTCAGTTCTCAACTTTGTTGCAAAGTACAGATAATTTGGGGAATGTATTTATTCTGATTACCCACCATAAAAAGCTTTAATATCCAGGCACTACTTTTCCTAACAACTGGATATTATAAAACATACCATGGCAAATGATGAAAAGTGATGGTAAATTTGGTAATATTTTTTTTAAACTTACCGTTCATGCCTTATATACCACATCACTAAATTTAAGACCCATTAAGATAAATGTATATTGAATCAATATAAAAACGACCTTAAACAGTCTTCCAGTCAACAGCTTGTTTATATTTTCACCCTTTTATTCCTAACCTGCAGCATATGCTGTGTGTCATAATAGATAATTTAAATAGACCCAAGCGAAAGTACTTTTATGAGTCAGTAGAAAACCCTTTAAACTCCTTTACCAATTTACCAATCTAGGGTTAAATATTTTAATGCAAATTCAATTATTCCATCTTTATTTCATTTAAGCTTGTATGAAAACACTCATATGAACAAAAAAATAAAATCATTTTGGGTTTAATTTTTCTTGGGTTTTCTGAAAAGCACATTATCTGACCAATCAGATAGAAGTCAGATCAAATGTGTGATTCAGCATTCCAAAAACAGACACTAAGATACAAACGAGCACAGAAACACAGACAAACAGGACACACACCTTGACATCAATAATCAGCTATAATGACATCAACACTGGCTTGACATCTTCATGCTTTTAAAATCTTTTCGTTTTGATTGCATCTACTTTTTTTGTCAGTACTTACAAAGTATAGGATATACTAGAAAATTCATTAAAAGGTTCATGAAACAAAAAAAGGTCACAGAAAAGAAAAATAAATAGAAAATAACATTTTAATCTGAGAAATGAATGCTGGGAGTTAATATCGTTATCATAAATTAATCAGCATTTAAATGCATTTAAAAATACACTTTAGAATTAAACTTTAATGGAAAGGAAATGATTCAGGATGTTTTTCAGGCCTGTAAAACGGCGGTTAAATTTTCTTTTAATTTCAGCCATTAATTTTCACAGTCCAGTCTCAGGCACCCACTATACAACGACTGTCTATCTGGTGAGAACAGTGGAAAAGCATAGACATATTTTGACCAAAAACAGTGCTTTTCAGCATATACAAAAAGCCTGCTTAACTATGGGAAAAATTACATCATTTCATATATTACAAAGTGTTCAGCTTGGCAGACTACATAAATATCTATGGCACTACCTTGTTCTTTGTTGTTTTCTGCATTTTCAGTAATAGGTTATCGTCTATAGCCGTGCCAATTACATTGGCAGGTGATTATTTTAAAATGTTGACACAGAAGCACAGACATACAGAGAAAGAAAATGTTCAAAATAGCCCTTGAAGTAAAGTGTCCAACGAAATTCCCACCCCCTTTCCCATCACCCACCATTCTTATACAGTGGAGTTATAGTTTGTATGAGAAACTGCTGTTTTGTTGATAACAAGGCATGCTTGTATATAATTGTCCAACTTTACACTCTCAAGATAGCAGACCATATAAGGACCCAAGACTGAGTAAAAGAAATGCACCAGTCCTTTGGTCAGACATGCATTATCAGTCTTGTTATCAGGCTTCTTTTAGCCGTTAACATTTCTAGACTTTCTAGTAGATTGTTGAGCTAGACATGCTCAAAATGTTTGTATGTACCTCATTAACGATCAAACATTATCAGTACATACTGGTCGCAGAGTTCCATGAAGTATTCACTAGCTGGGTTGGGCATCTACTTAAAAAAGTTATTGATGGCTGATCAATAAATTCAATTAAAACACAAAAAGCACAAAAACATAGTACATCACACTATTCTTAAACACAATACAAGGAAATTTAAACTAGTCGATCCAACTTCTGTACGTATTGGGATGTCGGGGACAGAAACACACAAAACTACAACACAGAAATTGGAAACAAGGATCGATCCCTGGTTTTCAGGAAAAACAGTTTGAAATACTGGTTTAAAATGAGCTTGTCCACACATCATTTGCATAATTCAGTCAACTGACCCACCAATGTCTTAACTGACTAGTTCAATGCCGACACTTATTGAAATGCGGAATGTTGATTTGTGGAAATAATGATCTCTTTACTAGTCGGCTGGGTGCCACCTAGTAGGCCAAATTGGCAAGACCTGCAGTAGTCAAAATTAGCTCAGCAAAGGTGCTGAAAGTCTGAACCAAGCAGATGGAGTCTTCAAACGCTGTGCCAGAACTTTAGTTAGCAGACCAGTGCTGTCAGTGCAGAAATGCATGTGTCTAGTGCAAACCTACCAAAGCACGAGCAAAGACGGGGTAAAGAAACAGGATCACCAGTAGAGGAAGACTAATTCGCTATGCTAAAAAAATCACAGGGAAATGGGATAAAATTAAAAAAGGGTTTTGCCACTACCTTAAGTGCAAAGTTAATTCTAGCACTTCTAGCAGGACGTTAACTGACATGCTAGCACGTTGTACCACCAAATCCCAACTGTTTGAACAGCATGATGCCAACCCCGTTAGCCTGGAAAGTAGTGAGTCTATGTATTAATCAGGACAGTCTTAGGTTTTTCAACACAGCCTATGTGTTTTATAGTTTGGTTCAGATTCTGAATCTTTTAAAACACTAAAACGACAAAAACAGAAATGTTCTGCCATAAATGTAAATGTGTCGATGCAATATGTTTTCTTTTTGCCCAACCCTGCCAATGCAATAAATACAACTTCATGTAGTGACTAGAATCCAGGACTAGTAAGCTCTAGGTAACTTTTCTTAAAGTTTTTATCAAAGCTGAAGGACTGTACCTAGACTCTTAGTGCTTTAAGAGTCGAATCGCGATATATAAGCATTACAATTTCTCATAGCATTTTCATATTTATGCCCAATGAACATATACAGCATATCTCTGAATTCACATTTGTTTTCTATTAAAAAAACGTCTTTATCCGTTAAAAGTCACAGCATTAGTCATGGGACATCTTGTTCATATAAATATTACACAGAGTTTGCATTATACTTAGAAAATTCATGAAATTACAGTCAGGCCACCAGTACTCAGAGGTCATACTTCAAAACCTCCACCTTTAAGTTATTGTCAAATTTGATCACTGAGAGAGCAAAACAAACTTGTGTGAATACATAATTTTTAGAAAAGTTTGTCTATGAAGGAAGCCTGTAATGTTCTTTTTACATTTTTTGCTTTTTGAATCTAAACATATGGCTCAAATGTAAATGCAAATGCCTCCGAAATCGTATATACATCATACACAGATGACTAAAACGGACGGCCTCTCAGTTAAGTTCCATCTAGATTTCAAAACGGTTTCATTTCACAGGCCTCTTTTCCTAAGCTGAAACCCTGAAATCAAATGAATCCCTAGATGGCATCCTTACGTACTGCCTCAATCTTTTTTGCAGGTTTTGGCGATGCGCCGAGTTCCCATCAATCCAGCTTTCTCATCAAATCAATCATTTCCCGTTTTCCATCCTAACTCGGCCAGACCTCTGCCTAAAACGACTCCGCCTGCCTTCTATTTGAGAAACTGCATCTCATCTTTCTAGCGATCCTTTCCGCCTTCCTTCTTGATCCTTCCTCACACAGTGACTTCGTTCTTACTCCCCGTCCACAGTGCCCTGCCGCCTCCTCCGCCCCCTCCAGGGAGGAACTGCAGCTGTTCGAGGGTGTTCTGTTGCTTGCTGGCGAAGGCCATCCTACGTGCACCGTGGCCCGCCGTGGCACCCAGAGAGCCGGGTCCCTCCCCCCAGTTCAGGGTGCCGGTGCCATGTGCGCCGGACATGCTGGACATGCCTCGTTCCTGTTCGAAGCCGGAGGTGGGGTGCGAGTTCATCTTGATCATGTGGTGACGGTCTAGCGAGGGGGTGACACACACGTTCAGCTGCGACTGGGCTTTTTTGTGGTGGCTGAGGTGAGACACAGGGGATGTGATGCCACTGTAGTCACGCATCCTGCCCGCCATCATCCTCTCATCTAAGTAACCAGGCGAGATGGGCAGGCGTTCGTGGGACTTTCGGAGCGCCTGGGAGTTGGAGCTTTTGCTGGTGGTCATGGCTTTGTAGTATTGGTGCTGCTGATTCTTGGACAGGTAGGAAAGAGTGTTTCCCTCTCCCAGGGCCAGCAGCTGGTCTTGAGACATCACCCGGCGTGGAGGCTGGCTGGCTGTTTCGAGGGGCGGACTGTAGGGTGTCTGTGGTAAAGGGTAAGGGTTTGGTGTGGAGGTAGATGCAGGTACATATATTCGAGGCCGGGATGAGTGCAGCGGCAATGTGCCCCTTGCCCCTAGGGTGTAATCGCCCCCCCATGGCAGATGATGCTGAGAGGAGTGAAAGGAGGGTGGTGTGTTGTTGGCTCGGCGCTTTGAGGTATAGTAGCCCGTTATATCGTCCAGCTCTTTCTCTGTATAAGAGTAAAAAGTGAGTAAAAGCAGATCATTAGAAGTGTTAAAGACAATGTGATGCGCAACACGGCTAGAAATGAACACTGGTTTGTTTGTATGTTAATTAAGATTGTAACATGTACAACACTTTCGGTTACAATCATGACAAGTTATTAAAATGTTCTCCTGCATGGCTTAATATACATCAATTATTCATTTTGTTACTTATAAAGTCAGAACAAAAGATTGCTTGTAAATTTCGATTGCATACACACTCATGGTAAAGAACACAAATAAGGAATTACCATCAATAATTTGTAAACATTTTTGTTTGGTTAAACTTACTCATGTCACAGCTTAATATTTAGTTTGAATGGTTTCATTGTTTTGCAAAGTCTAACGATGCTTTCTCATTTTGCGTCGTATTTATCAAACCTGACCAACGAAATCTTGTTTGATGTGTCTTATTTTCTCATTATTAGTATAGAACCCTATCTATTGACCAGTTCCACGGCCGGAGGAATTACCCACTGAAATGATGCTGATGTGAATATCTGTATTGTTTAGGAGTTTAACATGTGCTGGGATGGATTGTTCACTGAGTGAAAGGTTCCAGGGCATCCTTGAAACATGATGACAGGTTAACATCTGTATTTAAGAGGCACATAATTCCCCCATAGAATAGTGACACAGACTCTCTTGTACAAAGTCTTTGTTAATAGACTTGTACACTTAGATTAAGGGACATCTTGTTCATATAAATATTACACAGAGTTTGCTTTATACTTAGAAAATTCATGAAACAGTCGGGGCACCAGTACCTCAACTCTTAAGTTATTGTCTGAGACAGCAAAACAAACCGGTCTGAATACTATTTATATATAGTATTTAGAATAGTATTTAGAAAAGCTTCTCTATGAAGGAAGCCTGTATTATTCTTTGTAATTTTTTTTTGCTTTTTGAATCTAACTCACAAATCGTCTGCCCAAGGTTCTTCAGATTTTGCATTTTAATGCACTCTTATCTTCCTCAGCTATAGTATGGTAATGTTTACTAGTATGGAAGCACTTACGTAAGTTGCTCTGGATCCGAGCCTCTGCCAAATGCTTGCTAAAAATGTAAATATAAAGACTCCCACTTTCCCAATGACCCTGCCATGAATGCATCTTGAAAGCGCAACTTGCATCTTCTAGCTAATTTCAAACACAATCTGCGCTTTCCCCCCAAAGTGTCCCCATTGGTTTTGTCTTTTCATGCAAATTAACACCTGAAAACAGGCTCCAAAATTCTACCTCTTTTGGGTCCAATACCTCTAATGTAACTGTGGTAAGAGTTATAAGAATCCATGACGTATGGTATCATTTGTGTAAAAAAAAAGTAAAAGTCTGTTACTCCTTATCGGTGACGGTGATCATAGCATAATACATATTACACTATTTTCAATGGCGTATTGTGCACTGATAAAATAGAAGTATTCTTCTCATATCACACCCCCATCAGCCCACACACCTACCTAGTCTCTTGAGAGAGGAATAGCGGTTAATCTCAGGTTTCATAACAGCTTCGTATGTTGGTGGGAGCTGGGCCAGGTTGTGAAAAGAGTGAGAAAATGTTGGGTAAGGACCCGTGCTGCTGGGCTTGCTGGAAAGCAGATTTGCCGTGGTGGACAGCTGGGTATTGTTTATTCGTGGTACCCGTTCTGATAGAAGAGAGACGAAAAGTTAGCATGTGGATGGACTTAACGAATTAAAGAGTGGTTTCTAAATGTAAGAATTCATTATAGAAACATCAGTGGGGAACAATGGTGGAGTATCTAAGATGACATGCTGATGGTTTGTGTGACTCTTGATTATATGTATAATTGGTATATCAGCAATGTTCAGAGGCTTCTCTCGAAGCTGTAAGATTTGTTTAGGTGCAGATTGTATAAATCAAAAAAGTCAAGCAAGCAAGTATTGAATACCTAAAAAGATAAAAATTGGTAAGCAAGCAAGGCAAATCAAATGCATCAATACACAGATTCAAAATGTACTTTAAATAGTTTAAAAATCGTTTTAAAAGCAGCTTATACATAATGTCTGCAGAAAAGAGTCATAAAATATATACAAGCCCAAATCAAAAAACTTTGGGAAAGACATGGAAAATGCAAATGGTTCCTTTCTTTTTACATTAGTTGTCTATTCAACAGCATTTAATGTATTAATAAACATCCATTCCTGAATGTCATGCCTGCAACACATTTTTTAAAATTTGAAACAGTAAAGCATTTACTACTTTGTAATGTCGCCTTTGTCTTTCACAACCAAGTGAATTAGTCTTCACATCGTTCCTACGAACACGACTTAAACTGTGCAATGGAAGGGGAACGTTTTTAAATTCAGGTCAGGACTGCAGACAGGCAGTCTAATACCCATACCCTCTTCTTCCACACCCATGCCTCATTGTTTTGCATCGTCTTGTCGTCCCTAAATAAAAAGATGCTTAAAGGCAGCACATGTCGTCCCATGACCTGAATGTACTTTTCTGCATTTCAGAAATGTAACTGACATTTACCAAGGGCACCAAATAAACATGACAAAACATGACTTTTGCTTTTAGTCTTTGGTTCAGCGCACTTATGATCCTATATTTTTTTATTTACAAAAAAAATACTGGAATGCTGATTCAACAGTCTACCGTGTGTTCGTCCATCCTAGATGCCTCTGAGTCCAGAAAACTAGATGCCGCTTCTGGACATGATTAACATGAGGTTTCTGTTTTGCACAGCAAAGTGTCAGGTGACATTTGAAGATGTAATGCTTGACAAAGGTTTGCTAAAGTCATCTCTTCTCCTAGTGGTTCTAAAAGCTGCTGTTGAGTGACGGTTTTTAGTGCTGTGCCATCTGAGGCATTCAATATCAGAAGCGTTTAAAATTAAGTTTGATCACTTGACCTTTAAGCCATGAAATTCCTCCTGATTCCTTGAATCGTTTAAAGATATTGTGCACCATAAAAGTCAAATGCATTCTTCCAATCTTTGTTATTTTCGAACGTTTTTTTTAAAACACTTGTCGACAAAGTGGGGATCATGTGCTTATCAAAGACTTCATGGTCGCAATCACCTTTTTGGAATCACTGCACTTCTGGTGGCATTATTTTAGCAACAAGTAATTACTTAAAACATTGACCTTTAAAAGTTATTGAAGTTTTTTTGATTCAATACTATCTTTCAGCCAGGAACTACTACGTAGGCTATTATAAAATTATTTTTGGGCAAGAAAATAATATATTGTGGGTTCAAAATGTCTCCAGTGAAACAGAAGTCAATGTGAATGTAAGAAAAACTGAATTTCAATTGTATTAGCATTTTCCATACTGTCCCAACTTTTTTCTACTTGTAATTATTATACTTGTGATTATTTTGTGAAAGATCCCCAGTTTCGGCCTTCCACTTAAGTAATTGTAATTTTGAGAAAAATGTCCACCTGTGGCCGATTTTTCTTTACAAGGCCATACTTACAAGTTAAATCTGCAGAACAAGCATGTTTACAATCACGGTCATCCACAAAATGAAGCTTAACCGACTCACAAACAAGCAACAAGTCCCCACGCTGACAGCTAAACATGAAGCACACATAAAAAAACAGCTTACAGCATGGTGTGTGTGTGTGTGGGAGTATTTGGTAAGCGTAAAAAATGGCCATCAAAACGCCCTCATGCACTCCGGAGTTAGAGGGGGCGCACAGAGAAAGCAGCATGTGCCACATACACATGAAACACACACATATGCTGATTCAGAAAGCTCGCTCACACACGCCCAGCACATCTCGACACCAGCACATCGATGTCACACCTTCTCATTCAATGGTTTTATTTATTTATTTAGTTCTGACATGGACTGCTGAGTAAGCTATAATCACTCGACCTAAACCCAAGCTGGATCTCCACTTTTGGAGTGAAGGCAAAGCGACCAACAGGTGCTCAGGATGTCTGGAAACCATTCCATGTGGCTCCTTATAAAACTGATTGAAATAATGTCAAGAAAATGTAAAGTACAGGTTAGACCTCGGCTTACATCATAAAAAAAACAAACAAACCTATAAACGTTATTGTATTCGACTTAATGTCTGTCCAGCGCAAATATTAGAATCGTAAACTCACTAGAAAATCGTTAGCATATAAAATCATATTATAGTATGTACAGTAGTTAGGCATATTCAGTCGTGATTTCCACGATTGTTCTGATTGTTCTTGTTTGTTTATCCACTTCTCCCTCATTCTCGTTCATTCGTGACCTTATGTTTGTTGTATTTGACCCCCATGGCTCCTAAATTCTGTGTAGCCTCGTCTGGAGACAAGTTAATCCGCTACACGTCGTCTTTCAACTCAAGCAGTGTCTCCGGGAACCAATTAACGACGTAGGGTGAGGTATACCTGTATACTCTGGTTCAAAACCTTTTGTTCACTACACAATTTTACATGTTCCTTCATACTTTGATTGATCTGATCTACAATGTAAAAAAGATAAGAAAAAAAAACACTGAATGAGAAGGCACATCGAAACTTTCGACTGGTACTGTAGTTCAAGCCAGTAGCTCACAAGCTATTTGTGCACTTTGGCTTACCGATAGTAGCTGTGTGTTTGGGACTCGACCCAGACGGGATTAAATTGTGTTTTCCAACTGCAAGAGAGCAGAGCAGCACTTACAAGAGTCTCTCCAATAATGAATTCGTCTATATTTAAGAGAGCGTGAACGTCCGGCATCGAAGTAAACATTTGTTTTGTCATTACCCATGAATATTATGCAGAGTCTCTTACCCAGCAAACACCTGAGCTGCAACACTGGAGATGTGTATGT
>JAOUQU010000010.1:2365310-2378484 GCA_028566735.1 Ammoglanis amapaensis
TATTAGTCGATTAGTTGAAGTAAATGACGACCACTGGTCGACCAACAAAATCCTTGGTTGTGGACAGCCCTAATTATGTTTGATCAGCATATACTTGATTAACTACTGACCAGAGCAGATGCGACCTGTACTCCCATTCTGAAAACCAGTTTCTCTGTCATGTTGTACGGTGATGCCTGGACAGGTTGATTCTGTATGGTGGAAAATAATAGAAATAAAGATTCATACAGTCTATAACAATAGATTTCTGTCAAATAAGAAGACACTTATTTTCGTATACCATACCTGCCTACATCTCCATAAGAATCCCAGCAAATCTCTATTTTCAAGCTCTTCCAGAATCATGACAAGTGATGGCCTTAATTTAACCACGCCAAGAAATCTTGGAAAAAATGAGTGTGGTCCCAAATCTGACAGAAACTGGGCAAAGCCCAAGAAGGCACCGTGTTCTGTGGCATTCGCTGTTTCTGTGGGTGAAGTATAGAAAAAACACATTGCTACTATTAGTACTATTACGACTAATCTGTATCCTTATGTATTTAAATGCTAAATTAAGATATGCGATTTTGACCTAGTTTGTGATCTTTACAGGTACAACAGAATCTCTTGAATAAATACAGAGATTGCAGAATGTTTCAATATATCACTACAAAATTAATTATATATAAATAATGTTATATTGTTGGTTTCATCTATGCAATAATTTTAAATGAATACCTTTAAGCAGTCGTAAAACCACTGGTTTCTGGTCCACAATGGCTCTATAGAGTGTTACAGAATGATCCGGCTTCCAAGTTAAAGTCACAGGCAGTGGGGTGACGTGCTGAAATGAGGTGTGCTGCCTCTCAGTGAACATCAGTAATTCTGCAGGTTTGGTTCTGGACCGGTTCTGTGTTTGTTCTGACATAGGTAAGGTTTCATATTCCAATGGGTTGAACTGTGCAGGAGCTATAAAGGTTTAAAAAAGACAAAGTTTGTAAAACTTTAGAAAGAAGAGATTTAGAAGACACTTAGACTGCCAAGCAGTTGAAGCATCAATGGGCAAATCAATCACTTTCAAAACAAAAAACATTGGTATCTTCAATTCACAGATGATTAAATACTATGATTACAATACTTTGCCTTTACTATCTTCTCCACTTTAACTTGTGATTTGAGTTACATGCTACAGCCATTAGAATTAGTAATTACAGTCCATTTTATATGCACTTTGAATACACCATGATGTCTGGCCAAAAATTCAATCAAGAGTCAAGTGTTGTCAGAACTGGTCACAATTTCTTCAACTATCCAGCATAAATTCCAAACATGTGCTGCACACAAACAAGTCAAAAGTGTTCAACATTACTTACCATCAATACCCTGCAGGTGCTGTCTGCTTTTGCGTCCTCTGAATTTCTGTCCTTGCCCAGTGCGCTCATCGTGTTTGTAATGTTGTTGCTTGGTGACTCTTTTCTTCTTCTTATGGACCAGCATTGAAACACACAACATAAGCAGCCCAATAAAAAACAAGGCCAGAAGCAGCACCGGAATCACTATGATCTCCGGTTGGTAAACACGTATCACTAGAAAAGAAAGAAAAAAACACAAAAATAAAGAATGTCATGTTTCATTGTTACCTCCACGAAATCAGAAAGCATTTTTAAACTCAAGCCAAAGTTTAATCGGACACGTGTAAATCAAACTCCCACTGACATAAGAGTGTAACCATAATTTACATTGGTTACTATTCCTGGCCCCTTAGTCTGGCACTAAATCAGAAGTGGTATTAAACATCTACAGGTATGTACATTCACAATTCCTAAATATTACCCTGCATGCTACATATACTGTATGCTCAAAACTAATTAAATACAATTAAGTATTGTAATTTAAATTAATACCAGTATTCTTTATTACTGAAGTTATTTTTCTGAAATAAAAATCAGCATTAACTTCTTCAGCAGTTTAAGCTACAGTAGCTCGTCTGTTCGATCAGACCAGATGGGACGGCCATACCTGGGTTTTTAAACCCTTGCCTCAATAACTTGATGAGTTTGATCCTCAATAAAATACAGCATTACATTTTACAATTACATTTTCAACATTTAACAGATGCATATATCCAAAACAATGTTCAATGGTAATGTACATGGAACATTTTAAGCAATCAAGGATCAAGGGCCGTTCTTCAGAGGCACAAAAGTGGCAACTTGTTTGTAGTGGGGCTTGAACCGATGAACTTCTGATATCTTTCTCAGCACCTTAATTACAAAGCCATCACTGCCTTGACATTTATTAACAGAATTTACACCTGTAAAGATTTTCATCTTGACTGAAAGCTTTTGTGTGGTTGAGATGTTTTATTAATTCGTTTCATATGTTAAAATTACCTCAATGTATCATTTTTGCCATCCTAGCTACGTCTCCAAATGACCGTAAAAAAACGTTTAACTTACCACATAGTGTGTCTTGTGAATCACACAGGCTTGTTGCATTACTTGCAGATGAATTAGACATGCTGTCAGAAAAAAGATGATCTTATTAAAAGATATGATTTATCCATACGATTTTGAGCAAATCTTGCCAAACACAAAATTATAATTAGATCTGGACACTTAGAAGTGTGTTCATCTGGCAGGGAAGTGCAGATTGCATACAGGCACTATGGCAGGTATTTACGAGGATGTTCTGAAAAAACCAGGTGTACAAGCTTAGATTTCACATAGCGGGACACTTATCGAGCTGAGCTGCAGCTTCAGCATATCTGCAGGCCAGATTGCACAATGGGCCGTTTATGCATACAAATAAATAATTCTGTGACAAAGTGCTGTAATTCTCTTTCTAATCACTGTATTCTTAAATCTATGTCGAGCTGTTAGGATAGAAGGATGTCGAAATGTAACCCAAGTAAGAAAGGTGTGACAGGTGTTAGCCCATGTTGCACAATTCACTATTTACGTACGATACAGAATCAGAAATGGTTGGCACGGAATGGAAATTACAAATCAAAATAATAATTTTATTTCACTGCAGACATATAAATTTCATGTTTTGTTTGTACAACCTAATTATATTAGTAAAATGTAGTAAAATTAGTAGGTTTTCTGTTCTGCAACATTAGCTGGGATGAGCTGGGATCACCTCATCTCATTGATATGTTTAGCATGATGCTAACTGTGCTAGCACAGTAAGCAGTCGAATAACCTGATTTTTAAGAAAACATCCTATTTACTAAGGTTGCTGACTATGAAGGGATTAATTTGGATTTATAGCTCACTGCATATTTCTCCAGCTCACACTTCACAGGTAGCGGATGGTGCAGTGATTTCTTTGTATTTGTAACGTTCAACATCCAATGATGCCAAAAAGCTGCAAAAAAGGTTTAGTGTGTATGTTTATGTTCAGTACAGTAACACTGTTTATTGTTTTTTTTTTTTTAAACGAATGTCTGTTTTAGGGAAATATGTTTGTATTCATACAAAAAAGAGACAATTTAAGATATTAGAAAGAAAGGTAGAAAGGGCAATGTGGTAGTTTGTGAGGCCTGGCGTAGATTAAACTGATTAAATATTAAATATGTTTATGGTAAAACAGATTTAACATATAAAAAAATGGACTTAAGAACAACAATTGAATTTGTAAGGCCAGGGTTCACTGTACTTCAAAAAAGCATCGCAAAGTTCTTGCGTACGTTAGAAATCAGTGTGTAAATGATGTAAAATGTATTAATAAATTAAACTAAATTGAGCCGACAAAACACGACATACTGTATTTCAGGTTCAGACTGTCTGCAATCTAATAAAACTATTTAATTTAGTTCATTTAATCTAAAATTTAAGATTGATTTAATTTAAGATCGATTGTTTACAAAAACTCCCGCAGCTTGTGCATACCAGACAACATTCCACTGACTTTAGTAAACCAACCAGTTTATCCACATTACATCTTTAAATATATTAACTTCAAACATTAACCTGATATGTTGGCATTTAAACAATAACACAGACTAAAACATAGAAAAATGAACATGGGTTAAGAACGGCATTATCACATTAAATTATTAAATTATTACCATGTTTGCAATCCTGTAGTCATTAAACAGCATTTGTTAGAAATAATAGAAGAGTCGTAGTTGCTGCTATATAAGAACTCAGCAAAAAATACTCACATTCCATGCTAGGTACAAAGCTTTCTGCAGATTTGTCTATTTATCCTGACATGATATGTTTTTTAGCTTTGTTCCTAGCAGAACATTGGAGCATCCAGTGTTCCAACTTCTGTACAGCCATTCTCACCGTCACTGTGACTTGCGATTTAGCTTTTCTCGTCACTCAGGTTTCTTAATTTGAGGTGAGCAGTGTTGTCCCAGTTCCTTATTGCCACACCTAGTAGTTTGTTTTTGTCTTCCTGTCAAAACACAGTTAATTTTTATATTCATATTTTATATATCACGTGATCAAAAGTATGGACATGACACTTTTCCTCTGTGCAAGCATTTGGGTTCGGTTTGATTGGCTTGATGGTGACATTATCGTCTCTTGCCCATGTTACATTTCTCGTGATCTACAAAAACTTTTCATAATGTTTATAATGGGGTGAATTCTACGTTCTTTCCTGCTCTGTCCAACAAGATGGTCCATCACGTCTTTTTTTGTGTTATGTTTTGACGTTTATTTTTGTCATGTCTTTGCTTGTGGGCATCTATTTTCTCTGTCCTTCTACAATACTCTATTTAACAATTGTCCAGTTACTGTAATAAACAAATCTGTAAATTTATAAAGGTTTTATTTGTCTATTTTACATGCACAAGCATTTTCGGAGTTCCTAGTGCAGATCAAACACACCTGTAGCAGAAAGGATTAAGGGTTTTGCACAATATCCCCATATTGGACGCAAGGAAGAGCTCTACCCTGTTCTTGGGTTTATGTTTCGACATCATATAAGTGTAGAAATTTGGATACGATTTTGTAAAATTCAACATTATTTCCAATAATTGTATAGGAACTTTGTATAGGAATAGTTGGTCATAACTGTGCATCATTTGTCTGTTAAAAGCTAAATAAGTCTCAACAGTGGAAAACTAGTGAGTTGAGCTTTCAACTATGAACTGAAAGGCTGATGGTTGTAATCCCACATCTGTCATGCTATCACCACTGAGCCTCAGCATGGCCTTTAACCATGTCTGCTTGTGGAGATTCAATGACTGACCCTGCACCCTGACCCCAGCTTTAAAACAAGCTGGGAAATGTAAAGAAAGTATTTGTTGTATATGCATGCATGATAAATAAAGGCATTCTATATTTAAAGGTTGTCATCCGAACATTCCAATGCAGTTTGTTCAAAATATTTTTTTTCTCAGGCCTCTGCTTCGTGCACTGAAATTCCTCCTGATTGCTTAAACTGTTTAATGATACCATGTACTGTAGAGAGAGAAATACAGTACAATACAAATCACTTTAACACCACATTTATATTGCAATAGCATTTTCCATACAAGCCCAATTCATCCAGAACTTAAACACGAGTCCAAAAGGTACCATGATCACAAATGGGCATGCTCTTTATAAGCACCACTGCTTTTAATGAAAAGGAAGCCAAAACTTTAGTGTGTTACCAGGGACTAAGTGGCTGAGCACAATCCTATAACCATCAGAATAAAGTCTGTCCTGCACTGTCTGACTTATATAGTCCGGAGGCATCGCTGTTCTGCACCATGTATGAAGGTGTGCATTATAGAGCTAGAATGCCATGTTCACATGAGTATACTGTATAAGTGTGAGCTCCCTCTCCCTCAGTCCGTAACACTCCAGAGTGGGAATACTGAGCCTGACATGCGGTTTATTTTTGGGTCAGTGACAGTGTGTCAATGGCCGCAGATGCGTTGCAAAGGAAGGCTCTGAGATACCAGCAGACCCTGGTTCGTCCCGGCTTCTCTTGCTTTCTCTATTGCTCGCCGTCCTATTACGGCTTAACCAGCTTCTGTTTTGTCATTTGCTGTGTTGTGTGGATTGTACTAACGCTCTATGATGTGCTGTGGTTTGCTCGATCCGACTTGTAGTGTCACGTGAGCTTTGCAGTGTAATTTCTCCATCACATACACACTGCTTAGTGGCACATAATGCTTGTAATAAACCATTGCATTATAATGACACTTTTAAACTAATCTTGTTATTATTTCGTGCCAGGACCACTGTAATTATACAGTGCAGAATTCACACGCTTTTGGAATTCACATTATAGTACCTGTTTGTCACCCATAAGCTTTAAACGATGGAAAATGTATATAAATTATATATATTGATATTTCATATATTCTCTGTATTTAAAAAAAATATATAGAAATATGTTTAACAGATTACAGACTTATCCAATTATAACTCTTATTCTAGTTTGTAGAATAAAACAACTCATTTTGCTCAAACCCATGCATTTTAAACCTAAAGTCAGTGATGATCTATCTATCTTCTATAGTTATTATTTAATAAACACTATTTTTATATATCGTTATTATACATCATTATTTTACTATATCATTCACTGTTTTTGAGCAGAGTTTAATTGTTTAAATTCTATTTAGTCATGATTGTAGGTCCGCTTGAATAAAAGTATCTAAATATCAATTAAGAGTTCTGTAATAACCTTAAAATTCCTTGTAATAATGTAATAATTCGTCAAAATGTAATTATTCACATATTCTTATATTGTGTTTTGGTAGTTCATTTCATTTTTGTGTGAAAGTTTTGTTGCACAGATTAATTTTACTACTTGCAATTACAAATCTTTAAAGCTGAATATCTCAGAACTACTCAGAATGCAGACGGGACTGTATCATTACAAGGGGACGACATGTAGCTGGGTGCTACATACAGACAGTTAAGTCATGGCCTCTTACCACATGTAGTGCTTATTGCTTGTTCCTGTCAGAGTTAGCTCAGTGGGCACAAAGCGAAGTCTATTAAATTTGAATTTAAAATGAGTTCCAGACTTGAACTAACATTTTGCGTAAAACACGTTTACTTTCGGTCAGTACATTTACTTTTGTGGTTCATGGTTGGGGGAACTACAATTCCACTGTTTACACGGTCACCTGGGATGCAGGGGCAAAACTCACGTGCCACTTTATTTTACACACGCGTTCCTTTTGCAGCTCCACATTCAGATCATTGCCAGAATAACACCCAGTTAATGTATGGTGAGTTATCAACATAAGGGGGTCTGAAGTGCACGTTTCAGAGTAAGGTTACACTCTACACAAACAAATGGACAAATGTCATCATCACCGACACAAACTGCTTTAGAATAAATATTTGAAAAGACCTTGGGGGATGCTACATATGTAACGCTGTGTAATATTATATCATGACAGCTTTTCACCTGCCTGTCTTTCATTGAGCATGTAAGCAACATCAGTGACGTTGAACAGAACATCCTCTGAGACTATATATATACAGTACGTGTATACATCCAGTCCTTGCAGAAATATATGAAACCATAACACAGGTCATTATAAACCAGTAAACATATAAAAAGAACTAAAATAAAGATAAATCAGGCTTTGTATATATATGATCTGGAAACCTTCCGCCGCCATGCCATAATAGTAAACTGGCTCAGGTTAGAAATGCTTTTACTACATGGCTGTGTTCCAAATCACATGCGTTTGTTCGAAATAGAATTGAAAACGACTGTGCTAACAATACATAGTGTTATCACCCTATCAACATGCAATTCACGGCATACACATTTGCAATTGTGGTAGCGCTTCATCATTATAATCATTATCATGGCATTACTATCATAATAATATATCCATAAAATGAAATGGTTAATTGTAACACAAATTTCATTATTTCAGAGGGTTAAATCTTTATTTTACTGACATGAACTAATTAAAAACCGTTAAACAAAACAAGAATTATTTTAAAGATTAACTTTGTTCAGCCACATTCTATATCACTCACATGATTCTTCTTTCTGTCAAATTCTAGATTTATATCAGGAAGCCAATTAAGGCGAGATTTCCACATTTCTGCTCTTGGCATTGCCATGAGATTTAAGAAGTCAGATTAAGGTTTTTAAAAGAATACATATAATGCACCTGATCTATATTATTGATTATATCAGTTGGGAATGGATTATAAAGAGCCAGTCCGGTTGAACAAAAGCATGTAAGCATTCATCCAATCAGAATTGGATTATTTTGGAAGGGTTCCATTATGTTAAGTTAAAAAAAAAAAAAAACAGGAGTCAGGTGTGCAGTTAATGTTCGGGTGATGGTGTGACATAAATGTTTGACTTCCCGTACTTGATGGTGATGGATTTTACTTCATGAAAGAATAGTTTTTAGTAAAATGAAGAAAAAAAAAATACAGCTGCGGTATAAGTTTTTCAATAGATGCAAGGCACACAGTAACACCCTGGATAGGGTGCCAGAATCGCCTATAATGCATTTCAGTGTCCCAAATTGATTGGACATCAACCAGCAAACAGAAAATAAATTAAAAGTCCTTCCTAGGGGATCAAACCCAAGACATTCGTGTTGTTAGGGAACAAAGCAACCCAAAAGGCCACTGTGACACTCGAGCTAAATCAGAATTGGGACATTTTAAACCACAAAGGTTCGACTGTGTTTGTTGAAAGTAAATATAGCATTTCAGAGAGAACATTGTGTGAGAACGCCATGCAGAGGAAGTGATGAATTTTACTCTTTTAGAAAGTATTTCAGTAGAACATTAGATCAACTATTTAAGAGATTAAACTGAGATGTTAGTTATTTATTTACTCATAACAATTTAAATAAAAGTAGTTTAGTCAATTCTCTTCACAAGTGGTACCCGAGAAATGAAATGACATCTGCCATAATGCATATTCACTTTTATACCGTTGAATCGGTTACAATATTCAGAGTAGGAAACAAATAAAACACACAAAACAGAATAAAATATTAAAAACAGTAACATTAGGTCATGACATAGTAAAGGGAAGAGAGTGCAACAGAGAGCGTGTGTGGAAGTGAATGCTGGGACACACAGTTTAAAAATAGCTCCATGGATTGTATTACAAATTGACAGGGAAAAGGGGTAGCTTCCATCGGACGGAGGGGGTCCAACAGGGCGTATGTATGGACATTTCGGGGTAAGAGGAGGGGGAGAAATATGGAGCAGAAAGGGATTACATGTACTGTAAGAACGTGTGAAAGTAATCGGATCGCTCAGAGGAATGTCGGCAGAGAAATGATAGCAAGAAACGCAAATCTTTATGGATGGACGATGATCATAAAAATCCTACGAATGGCCGGAATTCTGTCGACAAATTGACCATTGAACCTGCTTGTTTGATGTCCTCTCTTAAACCGGTAAATTGAAAGGTCTCTAAGGCTCGTTTCATGATTGTGGACTTTCTGAGGGATTTGTGCCCAGTCCGGTGTAACAGGATTTGTGTGACCAGGCAGTGACGTAGAATGAGAACGATGGCTTGCCAATGACATTCCAATTCATTCCACTTTGTCTACTGAAGTTGAGGTCAGGGATTCATAACAGTGTTGGTAAACTACACCAACCAGGCAAAACATTATGAGCAATGACAGGTGAAGTGCATAACACGGATCATCCAACATCACGGCACCTTTTAGTAGACAGGTTGTATTAAGCAGATGAACATGTTGGCAAAATGAACAAGTGTATGGATTTGAGTGAGTTTGACAAAGGTCTGGCTCGATGGTCAGATCATCCATCAAAACTGCACCTCTTGCAATGGTCAGTATCTTTCAATATGGGTCCAAGGAAAGCAGAGAGGTAAACCAGGTGGCCAATTCTGGTATAGTAAACAAAAAAAAGTTAAAAAAAAAACAGAATATGTTTTATATTCTTTAAAGTTTGCTTGCATGTCAACTTTGGACAGTTCACTCTCAACTAGCTTTATGATGAGACACCTTGAGTGGTCTTCCAACAGCCCTGAAAAAGATCCCAGAGGTGTTGAGCACTCGACTGCTTTGCGCTCCAACTCATTCCAATCATTGTATAAGTCCTCAGTAGGTTAAGGTCCAGTGATTGTTAAGGTCTAGTGATCTAATAGCGACCAGTCCATCTGACACATCAGTCCATGACTCTCTTACTTGGTCGGATTGGCTTTACATTGCCTGGAGATGTGTCCAATGAGAACATATGTCCAAACCTTTGACTAATACTACAGCAATAATTACTGTCAAATGTTCGGTTTACGATTAGAAGCTCTTTTACAATAGACAAGTGACCTTGGCGGTGCTCATATTTGGCTGTGTCTAGTATAGCAAACACAGCTTAAAGAATCAGTCTGGATAGAAAAAGATCACATGAGATACGAGACTAGAATGAAAAGATGAGACCTGTGTAATATTGCAATGAGTCATTGAAATTGAGTAAGGTGGGCGACACGCCAACATGCAGAGATTGTCAAAAGCATTCGTGCTGGCCGGGTAGATCTGAAGTCAGTTGATTAAGTGATCATAGAACAGATATCCCTGTAAGCATGTCATTAAAGAAACAATTTACCATGCTTGATGTAGGCTGAAAAGTAAAAAAAAGTTCACTCTTAATCTGAATCTAATATTCCAAACTCATCATTGAGACGCATCAACTTGTTTGCAACGGATCAATGCTTCTGTACTTAATAATTAAAGAGCATTCACTTGTTAGTAGGTGAAATATATTAGGTAGCAAGTTAACAATTTATCATGAAAGTTAATATTAAAAGCAGCAGCCCAACAGTGACAATTTGAACTGGTCCTAGTATCCTAGTACCTCAACTACTAATCACTGCACCCGTGTTTTAGAATTTCTACTTACCTATTAATGTTGGACTGTGATGATATTATTCGATGATATTTATGCGTATTTCATTGCTGTTTAGCTTTATGGTGAGTACAATGAGCCCCCAGAAGGGACCTGCCGGCAAGAGCTGACACGCCAGTTAACAGAGAAACAGCTGAAGAAACAGCATCATCATGGGCACCAACATCATGGACACCACGGGCACCATCGGCGTGGTCACAGTCATGGCCGGCATCACAATCGGCACTACCTGAAGGTGGACATTGGAAGTATTCATGATCGACAAGATCCAGAGCAAACACCTTCTCTAAAGAAACGACGCTCCTATTCCAAGTGCAAAGGTGAGAACTTTAATTTTAGTGCAGAAACGCTCAACGTTTACCAATCTGTTTACACTTCTGCATTAATACCAAGTCTACAATGGATTCTGAGTAATTCACACTGATAATTTTAGTTAGCTAATGCTAGTTTTATGACTTTTATGACTTCAGACTGTGTGGTACGAGTACAGAAGTTTCTGATTACTAAATTAGGAGAAGACTGGATTTTCTTAGTGCTCCTGGGTATTTCCATGGCATTAGTAAGTTGGACCATGGACTATACCAGTGCTAAAAGTCTAGAAGGTATCGAAATATCTTACATTCTTGCATACACAGTCCGTGTTGTTTCTATTTATTATTTTTAATATAATTACACTATCTTACTTTACATTTTATGTCACTCTCTAAAACTCGAATGCTCACCTTTTTCGATTGTTTCTGCACTGCTCATTTCTCCCTCCACCCCTCCGTAACCCTCACCACTCTCAGCTTATAAGTGGATGTTTGGGAAGTTGAGGGGGAATGTACCATTGCAATTCTTGGTCTGGGTCTCTTATCCCATGGTGCTCATCTTGTTCGCCTCCTTCTTCTGTCACCTTGTTGCACCTCAAGCCATCGGTGTGTACCAAATGTTTTCGCTCCAAGTTTTTGCTATATATTTATTCTTTGCTTATTCCTTGTTGCACGTCGTCATAACCGCCTTGTATAATTTCTTCTAACTTTATTTGTGTCACTGCATGCAGGGCTCGTTCCAAATTGCTTTTTACAGATTAAATACATTGACATTTTGAATGCACTTTATGTCAGTCTCAAGGAAAGACTGCTATGGATGGTTGCAGGTCTCTGAGAAGCACTAGGTGATTCATTTGTCTTGCATACAGTCTTGCTGATCTTCATTAAATGCTTTGCATTTCTTGCGGATGTGCAAAAGAAAGACGTTTTCATGCAGTAATGATCCGTTCAGTTTTTACAGATCAGGTTCTGCTTGCTTCATTAGGGTCTGGGATCCCAGAGATGAAGACAATTCTCAGAGGAGTCATGTTGAAAGAGTACCTCACCTTAAAGGCATTTGCAGCAAAAGTTGTTGGTCTTTCAGCCGGATTAGGGAGTGGACTGCCAGTAGGCAAAGAGGTAATCCACAACATTAATAATACATACATTTCACAGCATACAAATGAAAAAAATTATTCATTTTATATATATATTTTTTTTTTATTTAGGGTCCTTTTGTACACATAGCCAGTATTTGTGCGGCTGTGCTGAGCAAATTCATGTCTTTATTTTCTGGAGTCTATCAGGTAAAAGAAAATTTTACAACCCCAAATAATAAATTGCATGCATTTAAGATCTTCAGCAAAGTTGCACTTTGTAATGTTTTTCCTTTTTCAACACACTTAAAAGATGCTTTCACAGATATTAAAGTAAATTAATGTTTCAGTTTTCATAAGTGCTGTAGCTCGAAACAGCGCATTCAGAACACACACTATATTGCCAAAAGTATTTGCTCACCCATCCATATTATCGGAATCAGGTGTTCCAATCACTTCCATGGACACAGGTGCATAAACTGAAACACCTCAACATGCATCACAGTTCCTCTATGCTGGAATGAGTGAGTACTTTTGTCAATATAGTGTAAGTGAATCTGGAAAGAATTAAACCAGTATTATATATGTGAGAGTAATTTTGTGTAACGAACTTCATGGATCTGTCTTGTGCAGCCCACGGACCTATTCTAACATGTTTAAAAAGAAGCACATGTCCCTTATAAAAGTGCTGACAGTTGTTCTCAGTGAGGCTGAGTGATGTGTAAAAGCTGTCAGCATGATCTTATTTATTTTTAATATAACCGTCCTTGTTTTGAGGATCGGAGTTTGTGCTGCAACATTACAGCCTTCTTCTAAGCTTAGTTTTAAGCTTCTAAGCAAACCTCTAAGCTTAGTTTTAGTTAGTTATTATCCTTGTATGAGAGGTTTAGCATTCTTTAAATGATGATGATGATTTTTACCCTCCAGTCGAAATCGACCCTGGGTCACTCTGTGGATCGTTACCGATCCCAGAGTA
>JAOUQU010000010.1:2416011-2429930 GCA_028566735.1 Ammoglanis amapaensis
CTCTGCTCCAAAACATTAACGTCCTACCCCAGGAACTGGGAAAATGGACGATAAACGAATAGATAGAGAGAGAGAGAAATTATCAGTGATACTTACTTGTTTGATAATAATAATGTTTGTGGGTGAAGTGATTATACAATGAGGCTCTATTGTGAAAAAATAAAGAATACACCTAACAGGATTGAAGAATCCTGGTAATAAGGGTAAATAAATCTCTCTATTTTACTCTTCAGTCGACTTCGACTTCGACCCTGGGTTACTCTGTGGTCCGCTACCGATCCCTAGAGTATCTCGGCAATTACATTTTATGGGGTAGGTTGCCAGGTCTTTCCCCAACACTGTATCTCTACAGGGATCTTGTGTGTGTCTACGGGACAATTTACATTTCCGATCAACAACCTAGTGCATGTTTTTGGACTGTGGGAGGAAACCCGAGTACCCGGGACTTCTTGCTGTTATGCGACAGTGCTATAACCACTCAGCCACCGTGCCGCCATGGTAAATAAATAAACCTAAGTAAATAAAAGCTTCTTATTGCTTTCACATTCTTTTTAATTAAGTATTATTATTGATTATATCTACATTATTTGTTATTTATAAAATTCTATTTTTTTGTTGCTGTACTGGAACGGATTTATAACCATTTCATTTTTTTTATGCAGAAATTAAATTTAATATATGAACAAATTAAAACACGATCTGTGTTATGGTACTAATTCAACTCAACTAGTAAGTCAAGGTTTTACTGTAGTTTAAAATGTGCCGCTGATTTTGTTTCATATTTATATAAAAAATAATCATCTTACCCTCCTTCGCAGATCTGTACCCGCAGGATCTCGTGTTTGGAGGTTTGCCGTGTTTCATCTTCTCCCTCTTGCTTTAGAGTGTTTTCTTCCTTTGTCAGATCAACGTTCCCGGTCTCTGGGGGGTCTTTGGGCTGTATGGCATGTACCTATACTCGAGAGAGACACGGGCAAGTTCACCAAGCCTGCTCCGGGTGCCCAGGGAGACAGAGATGGGGGGAATTCACATTCAACATTTTGCTGAGAGTGAAAAAGCTGACTCCTAAGACTAGATAGATAGAACTTTATTGATCCCTTTGGGTGGTTCCCTCAGAGAAATTGAGGTCCTAGTAGCTTCAAATTACACACAAGAAAAAGTAAAATAGTAAGAATAGTATGAATAAAAAAATAAAAGTAATACAGTAGGTAAATAGGACGAATGATTCTATGTAAAGCCCCCAATTTTCATTTCATACATTCATACATTCAATAAGTTGTGTTTGTGAAAAGCTCGTGCAGAAATGTTTACAATTACCTCAGGCTCCTTGGCCTCTTGGGAGTCCAGTGCCTCTGGCTTCTGCACCGGGGAAGATGGCATGGATGCCATTGTGTAAGTAAAAGAGGAATGTCTTTGCTTGCAGTTCATTAGAGAGAGAACTTCTTTGCTGGTTAGTCCAGGAGGATTCGGGTTCCTAGTGCTCACACACCATGTGGAATAAACTGAATCTGGATTGTCACTGAGTACAGATGGATTGGGTTTGATATAGTTCAGATAGCACCAGCTAATTGTAAGATTTGTACCAAGGGTGGGTAATGCAGTCTCATTATTGTTTACAGAGGGCATGACATTTTGAGTGCAAGACACTTCAATCGACCCTGCAACATTGCTACTTGCGCCAGCATCGTCCTTGTCCTCTTCCTTGACCCGTTTCTGTTGTTGTCCATCGATGGTGAATTCCACACTGCTTGTTGGAGACAGCACTCGCTTATTTCCCCATGAGTTATAAGATTTGGATCCCTCCACGACTGACTGTTGATCTTCTGGGTCAAACTTTAAAGCTTTACGATCTAATTCCAGGCTTTCCAAGCCTAGGTCTTGGGATCTGGCTGCTGATGTCTGTGACAGCATCGTGTAAACTGGCAAACTGGCAGATTGCGAAGGCAGATCTGAATGAACACGGACTGGTACTTTCTGCATCTCCGAAGGTCTCAAAACCTCTTGACTGGGAGTGATATCAAAATTCCGATGATGATAACGACCGACATGCATTGACCGACTTGAAGCTCCCTGCACGGCATCATCATCTATGGGAATCTCAAGTTTAAGTCCTGTGGAGACTGAGCAATAATGAGCTCTTGCAGCACCTGTCAAACTCTGTGGGCTTTCCATGACGGGATTCTGTTCAATATAAGCCAAAGCGTCAGTTTTATGAGAGGTTTTTGAGAACGCTGAATTGTCCATGACGGGATTCTGTTCAATATAAGCCAAAGCGTCAGTTTTATGAGAGGTTTTTGAGAACGCTGAATTGCCCAGAGATGTGTTATAAAATGTAGATAGCACCGAAGAATGAGATGTGTCAGGGCTGTGTGTACGAGAACTGACTGAACTCGTATTCAGATCAAGCAAAGGCTTCGCCGGGAGATCTTCTTCCTCTGGCTCTTTTACAGCTGAATGCTTTATCAGAAGACACTTTCGTCTTTCCCTCCAGCCTGCCGCTGTGCGATCAGGGGATAGACAGCCATAATCAAAAGACTTACTCCTCGTGTCAACAATGGGATTTGTCTGCTGAGAAATGTGTGGCGCTTGTTCCGATGCAGAGCGATGCATCTCTCTGCGAGGGTGATGACTACTTGACGGAATTGTCAATGTATGAAGTGCTCTTGACCTTCTGGACATCATCATGTCCATGTCACTTTTGTCACTTTGTGTAGTCTCCTGGACAGAAGTGGACTGGCCAGATCTGTGAGTCAGGTAACTTTCTTGACTTGGACTCTGAGGAACATAACACGATTCAAAACTAGACTCTCCAGATGACTGTGCTGCCTCTGCCAGTCGGAGTCTTTTCTTCTTTGGAGGCAACTTCTCAATAGGAAGTTGGGCCAATGTTGGACTTCTTTGTGGCCACTGAAAGTCTTCAACTTTCTTCGTCTCCTTTGATTCGTTTGCGTCTTGGTATGAGGATCCTTTCGAGTTCAAATTTGATTCCTCTGTGATCAAAATTTCTGGAACTTGGACGTTTTCTTGCCTGACAAGTTTGCGAACTGTCTGTTTCATTGACCGGTGTGGTGAAGTCGAGTCGACTTTGTTGATTAGACTAGTATGTTGGATTACAGATACTGCTTTTAAGGTATTCTCTTTCTCGAGAACGTGTGATTCCCTGGTGGAATCCGTCTTTGTTTCAAAATATTCATTTGATTTCATGGTGGCTGCAGGGACCGATGGAAAGTTAGGATCTTCCAATTCTAAACTCTCTTCCTTTCTTCTCTTCCTGACGGATAACGCACCGGGACGAGTTAAATGAAACGCTCCTTGTATGTCTGTTTGACATGCTGGGATTTCTAGCTCATGAGGCAGATGAGACGAGCAGTGATGAAGCTTGTGAGTTTTATAAGTGTCCAAGTTGCTGCAAGTAGTTCTACACAATTCGCACTCGACTGGTTTGTCCTTGCATTCTGGCACTATACCGATGGGATTGTGAAGAGGTAAACTAGAATTGGGGTCTTCCTCAGAAGTAATTTCAGCACCAATAGGTAATTCGATAGCAGGTTGTCGCTTTAGCGTGCCATGACGTCTATTCTGAGCTGGCGGTTGATCATCAAACGAATGACTTAGACGAAGTCCTTGTAAAGGACCGACGGATTCGGAAATAGCACCTGAGGGTAATGAGAGACTTCGCAGAAGAGGCGCTGTGCAAGTATCAGCTGGCTGTCTGACACTCTGAGAGTGCTGCTGAAATTTCTCACATGGGACGCCGAGTGTGATAGATCCGCTGATTTTTGAATTGATCTCCTTTGTGCCACAAAGAATCGCTTCTTTGGAAAAAGTCGACTCGATGCTGCTCTTCCGAGAGAAAGGACACCTTCTGGGTTTGACACTGTCAATCTTGCTGGTATCTACGACTGCCTCATTGATGGTAATAAGCTTGGTAATGTGGTCGATGACTTGCTTTTTAGGCACTGAGAAAGGGATACTGCGTCCCTCTTGTTCCCCGGAGAGGTCATGTTCTTGATGACCGGTCCTTTGTAAGTGCCCGAGGCGACCAAACTTCCCAAGAATAACCTCAGCGTAGCTTTTTGCACTCACAGGACTCTCTTGAGGGATGTCGGTGCTCTCAGAACGAGAAAAATAGCCTGACTCTGTGCTGCCTTTACTGCCTAGTCCAAATGATGATGATGTCTCATCAGATGAACCCATAGGAGTACGTTTCCCTCTACTTAGCCTCATCGCGAGTCTCTTTTTGACAGCGTGCGAGTATCCTAAGCTCTGCGACTGCCCTTCTGGTGGCATCTCTTTGCAAGATTTTTCTTGAGACGAGATGATTTCTTGATTCCTACAAGCAAGAGATGAAGACAACAGTCCAGACTCTTCATCTGATTCTGTTACTTGGTCCTCAAGACAAGTCATACTTGGTGCATCAGTGCTTGAAACCATACCAGCTTTAACTTTATGTGTGTGAGACTTCCGGTGCTTGTAGAGATTGCTCTTGGTCTTAAAGGAAAAACCACATGGGGCGCAGGGGTAAGGTCGTTCTCCGGTGTGGGAACGTATGTGCTTCTGTAGCACGCTAGGTTTGGCACATGCGCGACCACAGTAAGTGCAAACATACTTCCCAGGCTTCTGAGGTTTACGCTCACGTTTTTGCTTGGGTGCACCTTCTCGAACCTCTAAGGACAGCGTGTTGGATGCCGATGTACTCGAGACCTGTGATGAAGTGTTCTTTTTATTAGAAATGCCCATCTCTTTGGAACTTCCAGAAGACCTTTCTGACCTTCCTCTTTCAAGAGACGGCGTATCCTCAAGCTTCTTTCTCTGCAGCCTGTAACGTCTTTTCTCATGAAGTCGTTTTGCCTGTTTGGGAGGTTGATGAGAAGGCTGATGCTGAATGCAAGCTTTCGGTGGCTCAGGGTTGCTGGTAGACAAATCATGTTGGGGTTGTTGAGAGTGCTCTTGACCTCCTGCTTGGTCCCCAGTGCTCAACTGGCTATGTGAGACCTCCATAAAATGGGGAGAGAATACCTGTTTGATTTGATTAAGGACAACGTCACTATTCGTTATGTTTATGTTGGTATATTGATAATACCGTGTTACATAAGAAGAGCATTTTCTGGGGCACGTGGGGACCAAACGTAAAAGTGGGTGAACCTTGAAAAACAGGTCAGGATCATTTTAATTGGTGTGTGAGCTGTAGTCCCATTCTGTCACTTGTCTGTAAAGGTTTTCTTCAACAAGATTTATTTGGTCCTTATCTTCAAAAGTTGTCTTCTCCAAAAACTGGCCTCTAAAAAGTTCTGTAAGATACCAGAATTAAGTGGAGATGAAACACTAACAAACAAACCATAAATACACAAATTTTAAGATTGTTCAGAGTACGCAGAGGCTTTGCACCTCCAAATTGTTCAATCTACACTTTGAAATGATGCAGATCGCAAAAAGTAGTGACGCAGACCACAAGGGGGAGCACTATAGCCATCCAAACAATGGAGTGTGCACGGTGTCGTTACAGCATTCGCTCTCTGCATATGTCGGTGCTCTGATATTTACCATGTTTTATTCATGATCCAGACCAATCACACATTCGTTGTTTAATATTGATGATCTAAAATCTACACCAATTACCTTTCTTGCTCCTGGTCATACTGGAAGATTAACACAATCATGATGCTGCAGAAATCCACTGCCCCTTAGTGTTGTGGTGGTGAATTACTCTGTGATGCATATGAACGTGACCCAGAATTATAAAATAAAAGAGTCAACGGATAAGCATAAAGTCGTTAAGTCGGCTTTAAGTCGTTAGCACACCCGAGCAGAGAATCTAAACTCCCAGGTCCCAACTTCAAAGTCTTTCTACATGCTGTATGGTCTGACAAGTCTGAACAACATTTTAAATTGTTGTTTTAAATTTTATATTATTGATGTTGTGCCTTTAAGCAAAGAGGAAAAGGGATCATCCTAATTTATAGTAATAAGAGATTGAGATACGTGTGTAAGAGCCAATGCGATGAATACAGAATTATATACAGAATTAAAGTGAAATGAAACATTTGTTAGTAATTTATTTAGTATTTGTATTATTTTAAGTAAAACTACCAAGGTATCACTACACACTATATAAAAAGTATTTAGTGCATAGTTTAATCCTAGTATAAACCTATAGAAGAAATACCTACATATGAAAACAAATTGTTGTCTTTTTTATTCTAAGACACAGTAACCAACCTTTCATTGGCTTACCAGCTGGCACCTGTGCCCACGCTTTGCTGTGGGTAGGAAAGGTGTGGTGCCATATGGGATCCTACTGTTAGGTAAAGTTTTTGCCAGCAGTGCATTCCAGGTTAGATATGCTGTGAGGTTATTAAGATCGTGTGAAATGATTGTCTACTTGATTTCCTTTAAGTTGTAGGAATATAACAATGAAAAATGCATTGCCGCATTGCTGTCCGTGTTGTACCTATTTATTTATGATTGTCATTCTGTTTGCTATACTCTATGTCCAGACATGCTTAAAAAATAATTGAAATATGGTTTCGCATCAGAAAATAATAGTAGCACAACATGTAGCTGTTAAAAGTGTGTTAAATGTCTTTTATTGGCCTGAATAGAAACGTGTTTAAAATCTAAATATGGTCTGATAACTGATAAACCTCACTCCCAATTAAAAATAAATAATCATCATTCGATTTTTCTATCTGGTTTTCAGTCGTACATCCAAGCAAACACATAATTTGATGAACGATGGCTGTATATTTACGACGAGACTGTTTGTGCAGGTGGAATGTTGGAAGCAAATCAGAAAGCAAGACTGTTCTTCACACGTTCTTGATTAGGAGACAGAAATACTACCCGACTTCAAAGGTGTTAAGAAGCCTCACAGTGGAAAGTTTATGAAAATCTCCACAGGTAACCGGCGCTACACAGGATTCTGTCCTTCACCAGGAGTTGAAAATAACTTTTAAAAAAAAGGTCAGCAGATGAAAGCAGGCACATTTCACGGTCGAACCTCTTTATAAGAAACACGGCTCTTCACTATTTGCTTGAATAATTGTTGCAAAAATTATTTTATAAATTTCTTAATGCAATTAAATAGACTTTTCTTCTGAAAAATGCCGTCCTTCCAATACTGTGTGTATATAAAGTTTTCGTCAGGAATCAGCAGTGCAGTGTGTAGCATGAATGTCTTACAGCGAGAGTCAGGGTTTCATTCCCATGGTTCATTCTGCATTCTGTAGCGGGAAGAATACGCAAATTCCTTTGCATCTTTCTTTCAGCTACTTGTTTTTAAACATCCTCTGGCCATCTTTGCTCGTGAAAGAATTGGCATTTGCTTGATGCCGCAATCACGAGAGGATCATTTACATTTTTCACCCGGTTACCAGCCCTAAATCAAATCAAAGTTACTTTGCGTTCTCTAAACTGTCCCAAAGTTTCTTGACTTGGGTTGTAAAAGCCAGAAAAATGACGTTCCAGCTCTTTGCATAAACATTGAATATTCAATGAGCTGACATCCCACTTTTCCAAATATCCTCTCTTCTAAAAAAAATCCTTTTCTTCTAAACGCAAGTAAGTTTTAACAATAACCAAGCGTGCCACACAGTACAATCAGAACCCATTCGCTATCAAGGTCAAGGCTAAAGTCGACCAAATCGTAGCGCTCCGAGTCACAGCGAAGAACCGATGATCACATTTAATATGATCACACGCTTTATAGACAGAAAATATGTCGCTTAAATGATTTTTCTGTAAATATATTTCATTAATCTCTCTCCTCTCTATCTCACTAATGGGCACCCAGTGGTTGTTCCTATGGCAACGGCCCTAAACCATGCGGCGGCAGATGGAAGCAGAGCTGGAGGGCTAAATTTATCTCACAGCATCCACGCTGACTACGTAACCCCCTCCCCATCCTGTTACTCCTACAATCCTCGATTCATACCCGGCCATAAAATGACCAATACACAACAACCTTAAATTGTAAATCATATATGGAGGATTTACTTCAACGGAAACGGCTTGACTGTTTATTTGAGATAAACAATGGAAGTAAAACAGCCTAGTAAATTGTAAAATTGTTTAATTTTTATTTCAAATATTTGTTTAGATTTTTTACATATATAAATAAACAGTTTTTTTATTTAATATTAATAAATATAATAACGATAATAATTTGCACTATTTTCTGCATTGATTCTACTTTTTAAAAAATCTTATAAAATATTAATTATTTATTTCTCTTTCTTCATTTTTCTTTTTAATTTTATTTATTTTTTCATCTGCATTGGTGTTTGTCTGGCCGTATATTAAAAAATACTAATTCACAGGACTGATTTAAAACTCCAAAACAAATCTGAAAATGTCTCAGACGCCTCAGCACACTGTGTTTTCAGTGATGTCATTCCCGAAGAAAGAAAATAGAACTCTGTGTCCTGCATTGCAGCTTGCCATTCTTTCTTTTTGCACCTCTGTTCTCAAAGCTTCTCGCAGATGCAACAATACCGAATCGCTGGACTCAACAGCGATGGCTTCGTCAGCACTGTGTCCGGTCCTTCGGGAGACAAAACCCCTGGGCTGAGATTAAATAGTCTGTACACACACAGAGAGATATACACACGCACACACATGCCCCAGGACTCATTCACAAAGCTGGAGTGAAAAGAGGGCAGGGACGAGTCTGATACTGAGCATAGCAGACTGTTCATTCATCCTTTTGGTTGGTTGTATGCTCTATACCGCGCCGTCCAGCTCACGCCATACGAGATCGATCATGCACATGCTGTACTAGCACAAGCACAAAGCCTACCGTGACTCAGAGCCAGGGACAGATGAGCGTAATATCCTCCGAGTGCTTGCGGCTCGACGATGAATGATGCAGCACCGCCTCAATGAGATCACAATGACAGCACAGGCTGCAACACCCAGGCGCCCGAGTTAGTGTTTACCTGGGTAGGGTAGGTAGGTCTTCTCTCAAGTCCTGGTCATGTCTTAGATGGGTCAGGATTTGAGTGAGAGAATTAGGAGAGAATAAGAGAGGCAAAGACGAAGTGAGAGAGAGAGAGAGAGAGCGCGAGAGGAAAAGAGAGAGAGAGAATGTATGAATGAGCCAGCGTGATGACTATGAGGCGGAGAGAGAAGGTGCGCTCACATGTAATAGCAAGAAGAGGTTTTTTTTCCACCTCCCATGCGTTTCTTTCTTCAATTACTTCTATGTTAATAAAATCAGATTCATTACACTTAGCCTCATTTGCTTAATTGAAAAATCTTTGCTATTAGTGATGTAATATAAAGGTCGCAATACAGCCTGTACTGTAATGTTTGCTTTGTAATTGCATATGAAAGTGCAGCCAGATTCAATTAGCAAGTTCGTTTGAACCCTCGTGGTTAGATTCTGATTGTCTGAGAATATCAAACGATCTAATCTCCTTAAGATTTCCCTACACACCAGTGTCTCAAGTTTACTACGAATACGCAAAAGCATTCATTAAGTGGCGGTTTAGAACAGGTAAAAAAATAAAAGGTTACATCAAACAGAACCTTTATTTATTTTTGCGATTGTTTTGTCTAAGTGTGTTTTTGTATATTGATTTGTCTGTAAACTATTTTACCCGTAAATTGTTTTGTCTGTGCCATTTTGTCTGTGTATTGTTTGGTCTGCATGCTGTTTTGTCTGTATATTGATTGGTCTGTATATTGCATCGTCTCTGTGTTATTAGACCTTCATATTTTTTTTATCTGAATGTGTATATTGATTCGTCTGTATATGGTTCTCGCTTCATACTGCATTGTCTGCATATTATTTATTCTATATAATTTTGTCTGTATATTGTTTTGTCTGTACATTGTTTAGTTGTTGTATCTATATGTTGTACTCTCTTTATAACACATCGTCTGTAGAATTTTTGTCTGTATATTGCACCGTCTGTACATTGTTTTGTCTTTGATGTTTTGTCTATACATTGTACTTTTAACATTGCACTGTCTGTATATTGTTTTGTTTGTACAGTATATTGCACTGTAAATGTAATTTTGTCTGTTATTTGTTTCTTTTATATATTGTCTTGTATGTATGGTTTTGTGATTCTGATGAAAATAACTAAGTTTTATTAATTATAAAAAAACAAGCATCCATTATTTTATAAGTGCAAAACATCTTATTACAGACATGTTGCCAATTCAACAATATCAACAACACGTCCATCAGCTACAAACACTGGATATTAATAATCTCACTTAGTGCCTCAGCAAAAACAAACAACGGTCTTTCAATGAACATGGATGCCTGCTAAATTATAAAAAAATACAGCTACAGAAATAGAAACACTAAGCTTCACGAACATAACCTGATGTAGTCAGCGCAAAACCTCATTATATCTGCCAAATATACTTCATACAGTATATACAGTATATAAGACTGCGTACGGTACAAATCCATGTCTTACAACATTTTCCTCTGCCCCTCTCCATCTCGTCAGGGCTGAGGTCGAGGCGAGATGGAAAGAATCAGGTCGCAGGTAGAATAAAAAGGAGCGAGACTCCGGTGGAACCGGCTCTGGAGAGCTACCACACTTTATTGCTGGGTTCCCCAGGCACGCCAAAGTCATGCTCCAGCTGAAGGGAGCCCAGGCACTGTGACATCACACGGCTTGATTTTTCCATCCATGGATTTTTTCGAGGTGACCACTAATGTGTGTGTGTGTGTGTGTGTGTGTGTGTGTGTGTGTGTGTGTGTGTGTGTGTGTGTGTTGATAGTGGACTAAACCAGTTAAGTCAGTTCAGAAGCACAGCCCATTTCACCCCCGCTCTGACTCTAGATGGCAGTAGTTGGAACAGTAAATCATTACAAATCAAAACAGGGAGGCTCCAGGGTGTCAGGAGGATGAGTGCTTTACCCTACATGTGTCGGACCATTCAGTTGATCGATGCACCCCAAAGCAAACTGTTTTTGTGAATGATTTGTGGAATTAAAAGTCAGAAAAGTTTCGAGTGACACCTTCTAACACACACTTGTTTTAACATTAATTTTGTCTTTCACTATGATTCATTTCAAGTTGTGATCCGCATTATTGATTTGACATGATTTTATGCTGGTTGCTTTCCCAAAGACAACCCTCCTTATTTGTCCAGGCTTGGGTACATCACTACAATGCATTTATACCTTTATGAATTCTTGTGACTGGTGCTGGTGTGTCAGCAGAAAATTCAGTGCTGTGTTTACAAGCCAGTTAAGTGAAGAAATTCTGTAGGCAAACGTTTGCATTAGACTGGCACTCAATGCACTAGTATATGCATCCTAGTGCCTAAGTACTTATAGGATAATTTAGTGTCTCCAATTAACCTGGTGGCTTGTTTTTGGATTGTCGGAGGAAACCGAAGCACCTATAGAAAGATCATGCAATCTCCAGACACAAAGGACTCGGACAACCCGGGCTTCCACAAAACTTGACTTCAAGTCTATAACTTTAGTGATCAAAATTTCTGACTAATACAAGGGTCAAAGTGAAACCTATTTTGGGGTCAATAAAAGTAAGTCAGGTATAATCCATAGAATATTAAACACAATTGTGATACAACTAAAGTCAATGAAAGTATTAAAAGAAAGTCTGTGTGTGCTCATTTTCAGTCAAAGAGGATCTTTCATTTTGAACCGAGCATCCAAAGGGGCGATGGTCTAGGAGAGGGGGGTAAGAAAAAAGACCCAATGTCTGTCTGGAGTAGTGGGTAGCTTCTTTATCTCTGAATCCGTCTGAACCGCACACATTCACAACCACAAAAACATGAATTTATAGAGACTGCTGTGCTTATTATAGAGAAAAGACTTCCAGAACGGGCATTCTGAAAAACAACCGTGGTGGGTGGGGGGTGTGGGGCAGACCGAAGGGACCCCGAGACTTAATACACAGTTGTGTCTAAACCCATAAACAACAGCACTAGGGATACACGTGTATTGGTCTGGCGGACGGTGTGGCCAAGGTTTTCTGGTAAACCTATCATTAACTGTTCAAACATTGTTTTTAGATAGTAAATAACCCCGTCCGGGATGTGTCGAGTCATCGCGGCGCGTTATGTCCGTTTCTATACTTGGGTTTGTAAGAAATGTCAGGATTAGCGTGTTATTGTGACAGTCCTCTTTGGAAGGACGGCGAGGCGACCGCAAGTCTGGCTCGCATTAAAATTCCAACGCTAACGAAGTGGCTCATGGAACCTGTAGTTAAAAACACAAGCGGGTCCCTAACAAACTTTCATACTGAGTGAGTCATTCGAGTTCCAGTAAAAACCTGCAGACGTCTGGCAACCCGGTTTCTTTTTAACGACCAAACGCTGCTTTACTGCGGCCCACTGCGCTTAGGGGAAAAACCAACGATCAGCTTACCAGAAAGTTCTTAGTGTGTTTGTGTAGGATAGGAAGCGGGTAAAATAAGGTAAACAAGAACAACTGGGAAAAGGAGTACAATATGTTGACAGTGCCTTCAGTATTGAGTTACCATTGCCACCCAGCAACATGGGTGCAATCCTCGACTGGCACCCGGACCAGGATGTATCCCGCCTACTGCCTAGCATTTCAATGACTAACCAATAATGAAATCATAAAGAAAATACATATTTAAAATACATATTTAATATATAGTCTATATAAATATGCACAAACACTACAAGTCAGTTAATAATCAATTGCGATTAAGTTCCAAAGATAGAATTGTTCTGACTTTGCACAAAGAACTTCATGTTTTGTAGAGCCCATAGACCTATTATAACTTCAAACAAAAACTATTATGTCCTCATCAAAACAGGTGCAATCAAGACTAAGTTTTATGATGCAAATAGTGGTGGGATTAGAACGCGTCCATATTGAGTGGGTGTGGGGTGCCAAACAAAAGTACATGTTTTTGACAGAGAGGAAACGTTTCTAATATAAAATCGTATTATCAGCTCTAGAATAATAACTACTGAATATTATTAAGAACTGGAAAACTGCTGCAGTCAGCAGGGTTGCCAGATCATAGCAGTTGTTTCCAGCCAAGAACCTTTCACCACCCAAAACAACACAGGATAAGTGAATTATAATAAACAGAAAATAATAAATCAAACACATCCCCATGACCTATAAATTTATTTTCTTATACTAAACATAAGGGTTCCTTTTTTTTCTTAATTCTTATTGGTAATTTATTATATTCTTGACAGACCGTTCTAAATATAAAGAAGAACTTAAATCTATACATAATCAATGTTGGACAGCATCTTATCGAAGGTGCATTTTCTAATATCATATTATCAGCTCCTATATAACTAGTATTTAACGTTTTCAATTAAGTGCCGATGACATCCGACGGTATGGCCAGATGAAACGGGATATCTAACACTGTGAAAAAAGAGAACCACCGAAACCAGAACCTTCGCAGAACCTTTTAGCCAATCTAGCCAAACAATATTGTACATTAGCAGTTAGGTGTGAGCATATAAGCCGATAGCTCTCCAAAGAACACATGATGCGCTGGCTAGATCGAGCGTCCCATGTGGTGTAACCAAACCGGCAGGCAGATCGATACTAAGTATGTTAAACATTAGCCTGTGCCGAGCGCTTAGCACAACCTGGAGGAGTAGGTTTACAAATCTTAACCACACGATTACAGGGCTGTGCCATGAGGATAACTTCACGTACCCAGCAAATATTAAGTTTAATATTCAGAGAAAAGCAAAGATGGAAAGTAAGAAATGACATTTACTCACGCTACTTTGTTTAAGTACGTTTTTGTGTAATTTTCAACGTTTATTTTAAAACCTGTTGTTTGACTTGTATTTTCATACTAGGAACTAGGGCTGTCCACAACCAAGGATTTTGTTGGTCATCCAGTGGTCGTCATTTACTCCAACTAATCGACTAATAGTCGACTAAAAATACCATTTAGACCGGGATACATATTTGT
>JAOUQU010000010.1:2433007-2443960 GCA_028566735.1 Ammoglanis amapaensis
GTGTGTGTGTGTGTGTGTGTGTGTGTGTGTGTGTGTGTGTGTGTGTGTGTGTGTGTGTGTGTGTGTGTTTGTGTTTTGCTTGCATGGGCCATCATCGCTCTATGGTGCGAGAAAGCAGTACGGCCAGTGCAACATCATTAGCACATGCTTGGTGCCAGCAGGCCTCTGTCTCAGGGGGTCTGCACCCCCACCCCTTCCCTTCCTCATAAGCATATGGATCTCCAGTCTTTTCTTTTCAAATGGTAAATAAGACGAATGCACAAGTTGCCGGCTGGAGCATTGTTGCCAGAAGTGTGTGGACACCTTGAACATCACGGCTTTTAAACGACTCCGTTACTCTAATCTAAAAACATTGTTCATAAATGTGGAGTCCGGTTACTTTCTGCAGCTGTAACAGCCTCCGGCGTTCCAGATTATCTTCCGAGTGGTATGTACAGATGTGCTGGGATATTACATTCTTTCCTACCGACCTGAGCTTCATAAACACCAATGTATAACCAAAAGTATTCAGACACACGAGCATGAGCTTGTTGGTCTTGATCCCGTGATCCTATTTAAAAACAAATGGCATTAAAACCGAGCGACCTCTGTGATCTTTTCAGCTATAACAACAGCCACTCTACTGAGAAGGCTTTTCACTAGCCTTAAAGTACGCTTGTTGGAATTTGTGCCCATTCAGTCAAAAGAGCATTTGTGTAGCCGGGCAGCGATATTGGTCAAGAAAGGCTCAATTGATGTTCTAGTCCAGTTCATTCCAGAGTCCAGTGTGGCTGAGGTCACAGCTCGGTGCAGGACACTGAAGCTTCTTTAAACGAAATCTTTGCACGTCTTTATAGACTTTGCTTTGTTCATGTCACACTGATACTGGTAAGAGAAACGATCGTCCTCAAACTGTTGCTGGTTTGTGCTTGTTTATCACTCATATTTAGCAGGTAGATTTGCTTTATAGTTGTGACTTGTTTACCTTGTTTATACATTGTGCAACAATGACATTGTGTTCTTATTCCCGATTGTAATTAGCAAACATATAAAATTAACAAGGCACCTTAAACCAAACAAACCAACCAACTGAATATAGATTTTGATCATCACCATTAAGTGTCGTCCTAAATCTGGATTCAATGTTTACATTTTATTTTAATGCTGGATTAGTGCTGAACCGTTTAGTTAAGGCAGGACTAAGACTTAAACGTTAATAAAGCGTGGGTTAAAACTGCATGTCTCTTTCATGCTGGACTGTTTAGTTTAGTCTAAACTAGTCTTTTAATGTGTAACATGATTGGTTGTAGACTCGATTAAAAACAAACTGTCCTTTTTATTTCCATTTCTGCACAAAGTGTTAAATTCTTTAACATTTAACAGAAGAGTTTAAACTACTAACTGTGTATTTAACGTTGGATTAGTGCTGGATTATTAGGTTAAACCTGGACTAGTCCTTTTACATTGAACAGAACTGAGTCTTTAACGTTGGATTAGTGCTGGATTATTAGGTTAAACCTGGACAAGTACTTAAACATTTAACACAAGAGTTTAAACTACAAAACTGTGTCTTTAATGCTAGATTAGAGCTGGATTATTTGGTTAAACCTGGACTAGTTCTCTTATATTTTACAGAGTTTAAATTAAGAGTTTAAATTACAAAATGTCTTTTAAATACTGGATTATTTGGTTAAACCTGGACTAGTTCTTTAACATTTAACACAAGAGTTTAAACTACAAACTGCGTCTTTAATGCTGGATTATTTGGCTAAATCTGGACTAGTGGTTTAACATTTAACTGAAGAGTTTAAACTACAAACGGTGTCTTTATTGCTGTATTAGTGCTGGATTATTTGGTTAAACCTGGACTGGTGCTTTAACATTTAACACAAGAGTTTAAACTACAAACTGTGTCTTTAATGCTGGATTATTTGGTTAAACCTGCACTAGTCCTTTAACAGTCTCGTCCGTGGAGAGTTTCGTGGAAAGGCGGTCGCGTGTGCGCGTCCGCACGTACGTCTGCTGGCCGATCCAGCCTCAGCCAATCGGCGTGAAGGAGCGGCGATTAAAAGGGGAGGGCCAATCAGAACAAAGAAGAGGAGGAGGATATGAGTCCTGGTCCCGCCTCCTCGCTGTGCCCGATGCTACAGATGTATATAATCGGCGGCTTGACCCAGAAAACGATCTCCCATATCAGGGACTGCAGAGGACCGCTCGTAGCTCCGAGAAGCCGCGGATTTATTAACACAACAGCGGAACAGACGAACCGAGGAACCGCAACGTTACAAACACGACACGTTATTACCGGTATGTCAGCTTTATAATGCACGACGTGTGTATTTGTTCGTTGTGGTTACGTGTCTAAATGCACGACAAGTTAGGCGCCTGAAAGCAAATGTAAGAGGCTGTTAAATATCAATCTTATTAGTGTTAATAATAATAATAATACTTTAACCGGCGTTCCTGTAATTAGCTAAACATTTAGATAACGTGCAGTCAATCGCTTCCATTTATGATTCACTTCCAGCGAATCGTTTAACGACTTGAACGCACTAACGAGTCATTTAAAATGTAATCAATATTACTAAACAGTTCCATTAATGAGCTAAAAACCGGGTAAACAAGTGTGTTTTTAAGCAAACAAACAAACAAACAAACCAGGTTCGTTTAAACGCTTGTTCAACTTTTTACACGTCGATTAGGGACGTTTAATTGAATCATTATGTTGAACGAACAAGAATGATTCCGAATCGTTTTAAATGATTCATTAGTTATGTAGTATGGTGTGTAAAAAAAAGGGGGACGACGTAGATCTTCTATATATTACCTTTTATTCTGGCTGGAATAGAATGCTGTGCTATTAAATGGGGCTTTTAAATTGTGGTGTGTTGTGCAATCATGCTTTTTGCATAAGCACTGATCATATAACCTGTAACTAGTTCCCAAGGAAGGGTCATTAAGAGCATCCATCCATCCATCCATCCATCCATTAATTCATTCATTCAGTAAAGACAAGCTTTCCTAAAAGATGCTGGGTTCGTATCTGAACAAGGAAAGATCAAGGAAGGAGTGCGCTCATGGGGTGATCCAATATGTCATCGTGTCACCCTTGTTTTTGGTGGCATATTTATTTAATCACGATTGCCGTTAACAATCAAGTGTCTTAAGACTGGACCATGGTCACTCATGTTTGTCTTTGTGTTGGTGCAAATGTACGGTGTGATAATTCATCACAGCCCTGCAATATGTTACCATTACCTGTAACCTGTCTTTCTTTGTCCAAAAAAACTACAAAGGCAAATCTGTTCCGAATGCAAGGTTAGCGCAGACCCGGTCATGATGTCATAATGTCTCCAAGCTTGGCATTGTTTGCAAGCCGTGCAGTATGCACCGGTGTAATTAACGGCATGATCTGAGACGATATATACCATTCATACTTTATACGGTTTCCCTCATTTGATACCAGCAAACTTGTCAGACAAAGGCAGACAAAATGATCCCCATTACCACTTGTCTTTTATTTCAATGTTGTGTCATTATGGCTCAATTCTGTGTTAAGTGTGTCTATTGGGGCTTTGTTTGCCCAGCACTTTGTCTGGGTATCTGGCTGATATTTGTTTTGATGCTCCCGGAGGCTTCATTCTGCTCTTGCCTGCATTGTTTTCTCAGCACCGTGTTCATGGCTGAAACATGTTGGCTTTATTTCAGTTGCCCGTTTGGAATAAAGGGTTAAGGGATAAATGAGATCTGGAAGTCTGGAAGGAAACGGTTGTGCCGAAATATAAAAAAATATATATGTGTATATCTAAAATTCACTATTGACTCGTTGTGCAATGGCAGTCCTTGTAGCAAAAATCTACCCAAACAAACAAACGACTATAGTTTAAAACTGTAAGGTTGTAATAGGAATGTCAGGATGTTTTTTTTTACCTTATTGCTGTTTGCTGATTTTCCTCCCATATCTTTGCAGCACCTCTTCCAAGCCATGGCTGATCACATGATGATGCCTATGAGTCATGGGTTTCGCATGGGCATGAACAACCACCCTCAGCATGTAGCCCAGCCAGGCATGCGTACCCTTCCCAACGGGCAGCTCATGCACTACAGCAGGGGACCACAGAATTCCATGGAAGCGGCCATGAGACAGAGACCTGGGATGGCCCCCATGATGAACGGGCAAATGGGAAACGGTCACCATCACCAGATGCAAACTGGCAACATGATGTATGCCGGACCGAACCAGCAGCACGGCCCACAGCACCCTCAAATGCAACATCATATGCATCCGCAGGCCCAGCATCAGCAGCATCAACATCATCCACAGCAGCAGCATCAACAGCAGCATCAACATCAACAGCATCAACAGCAGCATCAACATCAACCGCAGCAGCAGCATCAGCAGCAGCAGTACATGAGCGGCAGCGGTCTGAGCGCCTCACAGCAGCTCATGGCCAGCATGCACCTTCAGAAACTGAACACTCAATACCACGGACTTCCTATCGGTCCCGGCAATGGACACCACATGGGAAATGGTGCGCAATACAGAATGGCACAGTCGCAGTTAACGGCCATGCAGATGGGAGTAGGTGGCCCAGCGTTCGGCCTAAACGTCATGGACACAGACTTGATCGACGAGGAGGTCCTGACATCTCTCGTGCTCGAACTGGGATTGGACAGGGTGCAGGAGCTGCCCGAGCTCTCGCTGGCACAAAACGAGTTTGACTTCTTCTCAGACTTTGTGTGCAAACAACAGCCCAGCACAGTCAGCTGTTGAGCAGGAGATTAGAAGCGGTTCTACTTCATATCGGCTTGAGTCAGGGAAGACTTGACCTGTGGGTTGCTTGCATATGTCGGAGGATCTCACGAGGAGCCAGTTTTACTGGTTCGAGGTGATGTCTGTAAAGTTATGCTATATATAGTAGTACGTGTTCGCCTGAACTGTTGCTAGACGGCCAAGAGGAAAGGAGCGATTTTCCTTTTTTTTTTTTTTTTTTAAATAATTTCTGCTCTTTTGACAACTGAGCTCTGTGTTTGAACCCCCCCCCCCCTTTTTTTTTTTTCAAATCGTGGCTCCATGAAGTAGCAGGCGACTTTTTCTGTTGGTCCCCGGGGTTAATGTAGCTCAGTCGAACCAGGGTTGAAATGTAATCTGCCCCTGACTAGAACGATGCAGAATCTGCCTTGCCTCTCAGGAGCACCCACTATCACTGGCTTTTACACATTTGATACCTACCTAAACGAACGAACTACTGGTCAGCTTACATGACGAAGATCAAGGCAGGTGACAAGTTAAAGGAAAAACTAATTGTTCAAAACATGACCCTCCCCCCGTCCCCACTCTTTACAAATTATGCCAGCTAAATGTTCAGCACAACAGAAAAAAGCCATCAGACATCCTTCCTCATTCTTGTAGGTGTGTACTGAAATTTGTATAAATTCATGTCTATTTGGAATTTCCTTTCATTTGTCACCTGTTGGTATACTGAGCGAGCGCCGCGAGGTTTGTTTTAGGAAGTTTAAATGAGTATTTTTATCTATTGAAGGCTGGTACTTCAATACTGGTTCCGATTTTTCTTGCTCTAAAGCTTAACATTAAAGATTAGAATGGGTGAAATTTTGAAGCTGGGTCTAAAGTATCATTTTGCACAGTTCTACACTGTTCATTTTCTTTCTCTCTGAAGTCTATTGAATTTATTAAACCCCGCTTTGGGCTTAAGAAGCGCATTTTCATGGTCGACGTCTTTTAAATGCTCATGATGTACCTGCTACTTTGTTCGACTGAATTAAACCAAATCAACTCGCTGGCACCTAAGTGCCGAGCAATTCACTGTAGGCTGTCTCTCTTTGCTCTTAGGATAAAGAAACAGCTTGAAACACACTGGAATGTCTTATTAGCTTCTGTCGCTAACTGCTGAGCCTGCTGCCTGATGGTTTCTCACAACTCCAGGACTGCCTTAATCGAGCAGCGTTTTACTTTCACTGAAAATTTCCGCTACTGGTAGTTTTCGTTTCTGTGGATTATTCTAAAAAGCCTCATTCATGATCGATTCTAGGAAAAGGGGAACTAGAAACCTTAAGGGTGAACGCGTCAACGTTTGACGTCAACCTCTATCCGAAATGTATGTTGTGGTCGTATATGGTCAGTAGTCTTCTTTAGATTTGTCACTATACTGTGAATAACCGGAGTGTGACGATTCAGTACCGCTGTGTTACGTCTCTTAATACACATAGCTTAGTGATCTTGTAGCAAGCCGGTAAGTAGATGCAGACAGCATAGTACGCGAAGGCAATACTCCTTTCTTACCACCTGTCGACACTGACGTGAATGAATTATGGTAAATTATTGGTTGGCCCAGTCGCCACTAGGGATGGGCTCTGGTATTTCAATAGCCACACTGATCTGCAATGTGATGTGCAAAATAATCCAAGTATGCACTGCATTAATCGTCCTGCTTTCTATATTTATTGGGCCATAAATGATTGGAAAACAAACCTGTTTGATAAATGTTCTAATACATCTTTGAGCTAAAATGATTATGACTATTAGACGAGGATAGTTTGGAGTATAGTGGGCGGTTTTGCTACAATGAGAATATCCGAAAGCTTACTAGTCGGCACGCCTTGATAAATTGTGAATCGATCATGATTCGGTATAATAATGATCATATTCTTATTCGAAACGGTGAAACTATCAATGCTGGGTAATTAACCTTTCAATTATTTAGATACATTGTTGTAGTGCTCGTTTAGAGATTCGAAAACCGCTATCAAGGGGGTTATGTAAGTACCGAAAGTGCTTCATATACCCATCTTCAGTCATCGCCTGAATTCTTGAGCTCCGTATCTGCCCACTGAGTGCAGCTAAATGGCCGAACAGCTTCTTAATATTTACCCACGTTGCAGGTTCACTGGTTTTGATTTAGACACATTCTTCCTCCTAATTGAGGTCAGTGTACCCACTCTCCCCAGAGGCCTCATAATTATAAAATGGCAACACTCATTCGGGCATCAGTGCTTTGTTAATAACCAAAAAGACTTTGAGAAATGCTCTAGTTAGGCTTTCTTCCTGTGGTGAGGTTGTGGTATTTGCTCTTCTCAACGGGGGTTTGAGCTTTGTCTCTGAACAGCCAAGCTTGCTTTCGGAGGAGGTTAATCTGCTCCATTGGAATTGTGTTCCACTCCTTTCTTAACGCACCCAGCTCAGGGGAATTCGTCCAAGCCACAGCCGGGCCTGTAATGACAACAATGGGAACGGAACGATACACAAGCTCGAGTGCTCGTTCGCTCGTATCCTGTTTTTTTGCATTAAATCATGGGCTTGAGAATTGGTCGTGTTTAAATATTCGCGGACGATTTTATTAATAGAAACCAGACAAATGTTTCATTAAGGCATCTCGCACGTTAATCCACACGTTTGTCCGAAACCGATCGTAGAATCTTTGCTACACTGTGTTTTGATAATCATTCAGGTGTCATTTCCTAGTCACAAATCAGTCTAGACAGCAGGCTTATTCCAGACGCTATATAACATGTTATGTGGGATGAATGGAAGTGTATGTGCTCCGTCAGTTACTTGGCTTCATTCCTGTTCATAACCTCGCTCCCAGAAATGCTTTTCTTCTCTTTTCTTTTCTTTTTTTTTTGTAAATGTTGTTGATTCTATCTTAAGAAAATGTATTTATTTTCACTGATAATAAAATATTTATTTAATGAAGTGTCTCGTCCGATTGCATTTTTGTCCCATCGCGTCTTCACGTCGGGCCAGGAATAAATCAAAACTAAGCAAGTCATTCCAAGCTTTACAGACACTGCAGAACGTTTTATTTTCAACCCACACATTCCTAAAGTTGTTAGTGAAGAAGTTCTGAACCGCAGCCACGTGACCGTTTTGACAAAGTTTCGCAACCACAGTGTGACTTGAATTCGGTGCGTTTCAGGAAACTGAACATACTCGTTTGTAAACCGAAGAACAAAACACTGAAATCCAAACATCCAAATATATAAATGTGGATAAAACCCACAAGACAATTTCTTACACTTGAGTTTACAATAATAAAAGAATTTCTGTTTTAACTAACAAACAAAAAGTCAAAACCACGGTTAATAATTATTATTTGCAATAAACTAGTGATTTAATTATAAATCTTAATGCTTTAATGTAATTGGATTTAATTTCAATTTAATTTCAATCGCCACGTGTCGACTCACAAGCCCATCGGTAGCACACTGGTACAGAGAGTTTTAACTCCTCTTAAAGACTTTAAAGCTCAAGAGTCCAACAGCGGTAATGCCTTTTCATGTAAACACTGAGTAAACATTGTACTGTACAGTTAGCGGTTAGCGTCCTTTAGTACAATTGATGTGATACAACGTGGAATAACTGATTTACATTATATATATAACTATATATATATTCATATGTAATACTATCCAAATGTTTCAAAATGTCTCGAAGTTGACTTTGATTATTCATAAAAAAATATAAAGACGATAAGCTGCAGCATTTTAGCTTGTTGAGCTTCATTCTCCCGGAAGAAAATTATGAAATGTCATTATTATTATTATTATTATTATTATTATTATTAGCAAACCAAATTAATTTTATTAACATCGTCCATTGCCGAATCAGAAATACTATCAAAAATGTTAGTCACGTTCTAAAGTGTGTTTCATTCAAGACAACACTTTCCCATGAATGTGTGCACAAAACGCTCAGTGTGCATTATGCACTAAATGACACTGCACTTAAGTAAGTGTGCGGTTTGGGAAGCACCTCAAGTCTCTGGGGAATAAAGCTAATTGCTAACGACATAACTCACAAGTCCAAAGAGCAGATTCCTGTCTTTAAAAGATTCAGCTTCACATGTTTACTTATAATTAGTTCATTATTAATGTCTTCATTGTTTCAGAATTCATTTTAAGATTATAGTTGAATGTATATAGTCAGTGTATAGACAAATCAGTATAAGCTTTGTTTGTTGGTTTGTTTTGGAGCACGAATACTTCCAGGTTATAAGGTTTTCTGTCTCAAGCCATAGCCTACTGGTTAGATATTGTACTAGCAATCAGAAGGTCATTGGTTGAAGCCCCATGAGTACCAGTTTGCTCTTCTTGAGACCGTATATTGTACAATAAAGCTGCTGATAAAAGCTGATAAAGGCTGAACACAAAAACTAAAAGGCGGTGACAGATTCACTATACTGAGGTATCATGGGTAATTTTCACCTGGGGAACTTAGAGCTTTCAGGATTCAGTCATTTCATGTCACAGGCTCATGCAAATGAGCTCAACTTTAAGTTAACCCCTGACATGCAAATTTGTATCGTCGGCCTGGTGTCTTCCATACTGCGATACAGAAAAGAGCTCAGCAGTACACACACACACACACACACACAAATATATATATAATATACTGTATATTATATATTTAATAATATTAAAATATATATTATACATATTTAATATAACTTCAGTAACAGAAATAGCTCATACGTGTCTGAAACTTATTACTATTAAGATAATATATAAATAAATATTGCGAGGCTGTGACATGTGTCATGGCAGATAGTTAAGGCTTTAAAAAGCACATTTTAAGAACTATTATTAATTTAAAATGAAACAAACGTAATAATTATATGTGCCAGTTTTTTTCTCATCGATTAAACAAATACACAATAATGGCCAAAGAAATACATGCACATTCCGGCACGAATTTTGACCGACTAATGAAATGATTTCATACGTTTCTATCAACGTATCCATCGTAGTGAAGCGTCGGGCAGATTTGTGTGGATGTGCAAATGCTTTATAAAAAAGCTTGATAAAAATCTGTTGTCTTTGTAGACCCAATTGTTCCCAGCTAGATGTGCCACAGAATATCTTTCGACATGATGACAGCATAATGCTAAGAGAAAAATAAGTTACACAGTACAGAAGAAGCAATAAACCTCGCCGCAATCGTCTCACTTTCCCTCCTGTGTTAAAAGTCAAGGACCACGATTTATAATCTTACATGTACACAAGCTTCCGGATAAATCTGATAAATGGCCAGATCTTAAACAAAACTCACTGGCAGTAATTCAGTTAAAATTGATCCTCTTAAAATTGTTCAGTTCTTTCATGTTTTGAATTTATAATTCTTATATTCATTCTTCTGCATTGAACCCAACCTTTGCACATTTACATGCACAACTAGGGGGCAGCAGTGAGCACACATGGCCCCACACTGAAGGCAACTCTAGCCACGGCACCCGGGTAGCAGTGCCTTGTTCCTAGAGCACGTCAATCACCACGTGTCGACTCACAAGCCCATCGGTAGCACACTGGTACAGAGAGTTTTAACTCCTCTTAAAGACTTTGCTCCAGAGTCCAACAGCGGCAACCTGGCAATGGTGGGGATTGAACCAGCAATGCTTTAAATACTAGTCCAGAACCTTAATCACTAAGCTACAAGACTTATAGACGTTGCATATAGTGTTCTGACTTATTAAACAGATGTGGTTTATTAACATTTTTTTTGCATTGGGTCTTGGTTGTACTTTTTTTTGTTGTTGCTCAGATGATTATTATATCTTATCAGGCAATGGATGCTCTCAAGGTGAGTGACTTAATTCTGCCCACGCATACAAAGTCATCAAGGTTGCCCGGCATGCCTGTGGAATACTAACTTTGTTATGTCTCCTACAGCGCCGACTTATTATTTTACAAGCTGCCTACCATATAGATATCACTCGGTCGAACCGTGCACGTCATCACACTTCTGTACTCAGTTCATTAGTTGATCTGCACCCGTTGTCAAATCTGGCCTGAATAAAACGTGTCAATATTTCAATATGTTCGTATACGGCATAAGTAAGACACAGGCAAAATCGTACTATGTATATCCTCCTGAGAGCCGGACTTTTCCCTGATGTGCGTTTTTTATTTCGTCTAGCTATTTGTGATTAGTAGGACCTAACAAGCATAAAAATTATA
>JAOUQU010000010.1:2479805-2490929 GCA_028566735.1 Ammoglanis amapaensis
ATGAACATATTTAAATACTTTTTGCACAATTCTGAAAACATGTCCACAAGTCTTCCTACACGTATGACCTCTACAAAACATGCATGTTCATGTCTCTACAGTTAATGATTAACCTACAATAATGTCCTTTGACATTAAGATGAGATCTAAGCACATATAGCCATACGAGTGTACACACACACACACGCACACACACACACACACACACACACACACACACACACACTTGTATCGACTCACCTTGCTTATGATTCACTGGTTAATCTCACAGGTACCTGATCCAGGACCCCCAAGCCCCAGATGTGGAACATCTGCCACCACTGTGTGTATACGTGTGTGTGTGTGTGTGTGTGTGTGTGTGTGTGTGTGTGTGTGTGTGTGTGTGTTACACGTACGAACACAATTCAGTGTGTCTATTAGCTCCGGCCGAAAGTAAAACTAGTACAACCTGTTTGTTTAACCCCGCCCACTTCCATCATCTGTCCAATCAGAATCTTTCTTTATATCGTCTTACAGGTCATGTGACCTGCCTTCAGTAGAACTGCAGCTTTTCCTCGTGTGGAAACAGGATCCATCACCATTGTTTCTTTCTTTCTCAAATCACAATCAAATCAACGTTTAGTTTCAGTTAGACAATCACACAAGTACAACTGCAAAGTGAAAAGCATATATTAATGTTCTTTTATTAATTATAAAATAGTCCCACCCCATCCATTATCTAGTTTTGCCACCTTAATCCTACAAAGGATCATCGTGAGATACACACTTGGTTCGAATACACTAAACACCTGAACAGGTTGCCAGTCTGTCGCACGATACACACATACTCTAATTGCAGAATCTACAATTAACATTAGTGCATGTCTTTGGACTGTGAGAAGAAACCAGAGTACATGCCAAACTCCACACACAAAGATCATCATCGATCATCAACTTACCCAAGAAGCGAACCCGGGACTTCTTACCGTGAGGCTATAATGCTAACCACTAAGCCAGCCACAGACAGATGTTATAGACGTTTTAATCCCGACCAGGGTTGTGGTGACTATATAATGATTAGCAAAGGCAATTAAAACATTCTAGGTAGAATATTTATTTTTTGTTTTCGTCGTCGTTTAATCGTTTCTAGAATATTATTACATCATGTTTATTTATCCTAAATGACTTACTATCTATCTATTTTACCCTTCAGTCGAAATCGACCCTGGGTTACTCTGTGGACCGCTATCGATCCCCAGAGTATCTCGGCAATTACATTTTACAGGGTAGGTTGCCAGGTCTTTTCCCAACCCTGTATCACTACAGGGATCTTGTGTGTGACTACGGGACAATTTACACATTTCCGATCAATCTAGTGCATGTTTTGGGACTGTGGGAGGAAACCAGAGTACCCGGAGGAAACCCACGCTGACACGGGGGAGAACATGCAAACTCCGCACAGAAAGTCCCCAGCCCGACCCGGCAGATCGAACCCGGGACTTCTTACTGTGAGGCGACAGTGCTAAATACTCAGCCACCGCCCATAAGCTCTTTCCAAATGATGCACTTATTATCAACTCATTTATAATGACTTACTACGTATCAAGAGTGTCACCTGATGATCAGTATTAAGCCATATATGAGGTAAGTTTATTAACAAATGTATTTATAATTTAAATTCATCCAGAACGTCTTACAGACGTGTTTCTATACTACTAAACGTTACCGTTGTGTAATTTAAGTAGACGGCAGTTTAAATACAAACTTTGAAATATCTTGCATGGTTTTTTAATGTTAGCTAAAGTGCTGGAGAAGCGGTAAGTTGTTTTTTATGATAGAAAGAGCCGCCAAAATTTTTATAGACGATAGATTTTAAAAAAACTATTAAAAATGTTTGTATTACAGAACAAATCCTACAAAGTTTAGAAATTTAAGAAAACTAGAATCCATTGGATTACATTTTCAAGTTGAATTAAATGAAGAAAAATGAACTATAAGAGGAAAATTCTTCTTCTTTCACTTTATTTTTGTGTCAAAATTCTCTGAGAATTCTGTAAAACAAAGAAAACACCTCAAAACTCGGTGCTGCCACCACCATGCTTCACGGCAGATATGAGCTACCTGGAAAAAAAACCTTTCTTACAATTCTTTACCTTCGTTCTAGACTGATAACATTCAACAACGAGAACCCCTTGATACTTTCCAAGCTATTTTTCTTTACAGCTTTTGACAAATGTTCTTCTGGAATCCTACTAGAAGGATTTATGGCTTTTGATCGCATTAATTGATGGTTGGTGTGAACTGGCTGTTAATTAATGAGTTCAAACGCGCTTTCGATTGAGGTGTTTGGGAGCGAACACGTCAAACGACGTGGCACCAACTTGTTAAATTCATCTTACAGCTGCGAATCCCGAATTCCAACGATTTTCTACAACAGTCGATGTTCGGATTTGAGCTCATCCTACTACTGTAACTGATGCGCAAATCTACCACAACAACATGTACACAGTAGAATCCCGAGTGTAGAATTAACACTCACAGTGTAGAATTAACACCCGCCATGCTTATATAAAACCAGCTGCACGCAAAGTAAAACGGTAAAAGTTAATTCAACACCCGAGATTTTGCCGTCTAGGAAACTATTTTGGGGCATCTCGCCGCTATTAACGGTACTATTAAAGACAAACTGCTATACAAAAACAAAACAGAAACATCTGTAGGGTGGAAAGAGGCTCAACCACAAACGCTTTAAAATATAAATACTGTAGTCATAATGAAGCAGAATGCACTTAATGGCTAAAAGTATGGAGACACGCCTCGTAACATTTCAGTCCAGGGTGCAAATAAAATAGCTTAACATTGTTTAAAATAGCTGCTGCTCTTGTTGTTAAGAAGCTTTTGCCTAATCTTATAAACCAAGTATACATTATATCAGAATTTGTTTGATGTAATTGATGCATTTTCTTCTATTTTCTTCAATCTAGTGTAGAAATCACTGCTGGAGGATTCATCAGCCAAAGTCCGGTCATCCCGAGCAATATCTGCTGCAGAAACTGATCAGTGATACCCGGCCAAACAATGGCAATGATCACGCATAGAGTCTAAAAACGACCTTATTGAGCGTCGTTGTAGTTCAGCAACCCAACTGGCATGTACGCCAACTCACTACGTGTTAGTTAAAGAACTGTGTGGCACTAAAATGTACATGTGGTGCAAAAATTTGTGTATCGTTCCAAGTATGTTATTCATTAAAGGTAGGGCTAAAGCTAGGGTTAGGGTAGTATGAAGGTTATGGTTAAGATTAGGATTTAAATTAAGTTTAGTGTTGTGGATAGGGTTATGGCTCGGATTAGGTTTAGGGTTATGATTAGGTTTATAACCCTAATCCTAAACATTTACTGGTACTCTATGTATTTATTTACTTATTTATTAGGATTGTAATATCCTCTTTTAAGGCGGCACGGTGGCTGAGTGGTTAGCAAGAAGTCCTGGATTCGATCCCCGGGTCGGGCTGGGGACTTTCTGTGCGGAGTTTGCATGTTCTCCCCATGTCAGCGTGGGTTTCCTCCGGGTACTCCGGTTGCCTCCCACAGTCCAAAAACATGCACTAGGTTGATGGGAAATGTGAAATCCTCCAGTAGTCTCACAAGTTCCCACCACTTACTGGTGGTTGTCGTCAGGAAGAGCATCCGGACGGAAAAATCTGCTCCGAACATTAACGTCCGACCCGGTCCGACCAGGACGATAAACAAATAGAGAGAGAGAGAGATAATATCCTCTTTTGCACACTTACATTCATGACAGACACGGATGTTACTAATTGCACAAGATTTATAAATAAACAAGTTCTCTCCAGTCTCTAATTCACCTCGTCTGCATGTTTTTGGAATGTGTGAGGAAACCGGGGCCACACAGAAAGGACCCAGACACCAGACAGTCTGTGAACTGAACCCAAGACCTTCTCGCCGTAAGGTAACAATTCCACCCAGCCACATATGTGCATTAGAAATGATTTGAATCCCTGTTTAAATAACTCGCAGTGATTATTATTATTAGTTATTATTTAAGTTGGATAACAACTTAAATGTTCCTTTGACTAAAAGACAAATTCCCACAGACACATTCCAAACATCATTTAAAGCCTTTGCTGAATCATAATGTCTACGATACCGAAACAGGGAGTGCGACAAGCTTTATAAGGTGAATGGAGCGCGATGTTTATTTACAGGAATGTTTATGTACATCAGTTTTCACCATAATTCCAGCAGCATGAAGATGGGCTGAGTGGGAAAGCAAGTCGAGAAGTGGAAACAAGGTGAGACAAGGTGGAACAGATGACGAGACAGAGGCAGAGCGACTGTGAAATGTGTTGGAACCATGATAATGATGTGAGAACACATGAGCATGTGTGGTGAGACTGCTGCCAGAAGGTGTTGAGAACTTCTTTGTGTGTGGGCAGCAGGGGGTTAAATGATCTGTGACTGAGTGCATTTCCATGGACTCCAGCAATCAGATCCGGCTTCATATTCGGTCATGATCTAATTGCGATGCTTTGAAATCTGATTATTTCGCTTCGTATTCAAAAGTTTCACCAAGCCGCGTGGAGTTCTGTAGGTCCAATTCACGTTTTCACAGATTTCTACAACATGCAACAAAACACATCAATCAAAATTCTCAAGACTCACACACAGATTACAGTGTGTGTGTGTTTGTCTACAATCATTTTATCATGAATCATGAATCGTTAAGACACCAAAATGTTAACAAAACAGAAGAATTGTTTAACTTCTGAGCAGGACAAACTACGCAAAAAGATCATTCGTCTATTGAAAGCGATTCCAAGGTTTGCTGATCACGCTTTCAGATGTTCCAAGTGCCGTTGCCACTGTCGTCTGCGTTTGACTGGGTTCGAGACGTCCTATAACTCTCTGGGCTTCACATTCGAGTAAGTCGTGTTGTGGAGGCATTGCCAGGGATGGTAAAGATGTCATGCTATGACATGATCATGGTCCGATGTCCACATACTTTTGGAGGTCCGGTGATGGATTTTGAGGCACGTTGTACCTGCATTATGAATCTGCGAGTCGTACAAGTGTCCCGCGATGGCAGCGTGGAGGCCGGATGGTGGCAGCAGGGCAGGAAGAGTGTCAGCAGGTGTTCCGGAAGGTTCCGCCTGGCTGCCTCTCGGGCTGCCACTGACAGCGGCTTCAGTCAGCCTGTCAGACGAGGTCATCTAATGCTAGCCCTGTCATCTCCATGTATACTCTCGAAAGCATCACCGCCTCCCAGCAAGCATCTTATACATTGCTGTGCCAAAGGTATGTGGACACGAGACATTGAGCAATCATCATTGAACACTGATATTTAGTATGATGTCGTGGAGGCTTAACACAATTATTAATCTAATAATATTTTGATTACTATTCTTGTACTTAAACTACATGGGGGGAAAACTGCCCAGAAGCTTCATCAGGTAGTGACTAAATCACCTGAATTATACCTAAGCACCGGAATAGGACCACCACTGAACAGATGTTGAATTCTGCCCAGTGGTAAGAACACTTGGACGGCCTTGTGCAGTAGAGAAGAAAAAAAAACATGCCTGCAGCAAATGAACTAGAGCAGAAAATGTGCTTGCAGCAGCCGTCATTACTGGTACTAGTTACCTGAAGGCTGAGGAACTGCCGTCGCAGTGAATTATAGGACATTCGGATGGTTGTGTGCACCCCTGGCATGTGGGGTGGGGTCCGGACTTCATCTCAGCACGTTAGACATTCAGTCTGGCACCAACAAGAAATATAACTCAGAACCTTCCGTCGCCCATGACGATGTGCACCGCCTATAATATTAATGTCGTGTATCAGGTCAACACACAAACAGGTTAATTTCAGTATCTCTAATTAACCTGACTGCAATTAAGCTGTCTTTGGACTGTGGCAGCAAACACACCCAGGTACAGATAGGACGTGCAAATTCCACACCGAAAGCCGTGGCTTGGTGCACCCAGAACTCTAAGAAAATTCGCCTATAAGAAAATTCTGTGTCCCTATTTAACCTGATTGTATATTTTTGGACTGTAGGAGGAAACACACAATGGCATGAGGACAGGATTTCCCCCAGTCCCCCCCATTTTTGACATTAGGCAACAGGGTTACGACCTCTAACTGACTGTACTTAGCTGTTAGCTGCTAGCAATGCATGACTGATAGCCTGAACTCGATCATTAGAAGCGGGTGTGTTTATAATTTAGGCCACAAAGTGCAACTGGTGTAGATTTCTGACTTTAACCGTTAAAAAAGCCCAAAAAAAGGTTAAAATCCAGGAGTCCAGACCCAAATCGTTAATCGTTAATGCGACTCTGCAATCTGTTCATATTTTGCGTCTCATAAACCAGCGGTCGCAGGTTAGCGCTTTAGCTTTGGGGGTGGGTGGGGGGTAGCAGCGCAGAAAGAACAGATTCTTTCTGGAATTAGAGGCAGAGAAGAAATGAGGGAGTTCATGGGGTCGTATATCATTAAGCAATTGAGAAAGTTAATTAGGCAGCTCTGATAATTATTGCCATGGCAACCTGAGCGCGCTCATGCAGATTTGATTAATGAGACGTCATTTATCCGAGCTGAGGCGCCTGAGCATTAAACGAGGACCGCGGGAGACCCCTGCAGGACATGACTGAAATTACACCTGTACGTTTTTCAATCTAGTAATATTAACTTGACCAAATTCGTCGAGATGACTTCCTGTTTATGGATGTAAACTCACCTGACTGGATCAAATACTGAACTGGATACTTGTTTGTTTAAGCTATAGGCATTGTATTTGATCCTATGGGTCACTCAAGTCTCGCGTTGTTTTGTAGTTCTTACTATGATGATATCGGTGATCCGGATCTAAAGTGATTTTTTTTTACAGCGGGTAAAATCATGACTTTATTGTCATCATACATGTGTCCAGATCGTTCCAAAAGATGTGCAGATCTTATCTTGGTCAGTCCCGTGTAATCCACAGACGATTCTCTCACCTGGGATCCCTTTCATTTACCCCATTAGCTGAGAAGAAATTACAACTGGTCCATTTTGAAAATGGCAGAGATGGAACCCATTAGGAGAGCGAGATGCCACCAGGGAACACGCGTCCAGCATTACTTCCAGGAAAGAGCTCCATTTCAACCCACACACTAGCCTGTATAACAAGGAATTATGTTTATAAGCTGAATAAATACGTTTAATAAGAATTCCTTTCATATTTTGTACAGGAACCATTCCGAACCATTCTTAGACCTAAAAATAATAAAGACACAAATTAAATCGCAAGTCTTCGGAATCTCGGTTTACGAGGATCTTGTCGACGGCAAAGCTTAGTCTCAGTAGCTAATTGCTAACATATTTGTTTACGATAATAAAGAGGATACAACTTGTGTAGTATTTAGTGAAGATAACTGAATATTAGGGCTGTAACGATTCACCACGCGGCATTTAAAAATCGATGCACATGGATTACGATTCAAATCAGTAATTCCTATAAAATAAATCTATACTCTTTATAAAGAGCACACAGCATTTCCTGCTAGTCACATCGCAATTTTGAAGTCAATAAACAGATTTGCCAGTTATGGAACTTTCGTTTGAAGATGCTGATTTATTTATAGTCTGGAATATTACTCGTTGTTTAGCATAGTTTGTATCTACCTGAAAAAAACAGGCAAAATGTCGTTTATTAGATCAATAAAAGATAAGCAGAAATACAGAATTCTGTATTTTAAGAGTGTATGGTGACTCCAGATTTATGAATCGCATCGCATCGTGTGTGAAATGTAGTGTTACGTGCTTACTTAACACAAAAATTAAGCCGTATAAAAAGGTATGTGCGGTTAATCAACCCAGAGTTATAAGCATTCACTCAGGATGTTCCACCATTGTTACAAACAACCCAGTGTTACAAATAGAAGCTGCATCACTGGAATTACTACCCATCTCACCGCCACCGTTTCCAACTGTGGCTCAGTCAGTCAACTAGAGCCGCACATTTGACTTTCGATTATTAAAGTGTTAATATATTTGACATATTTAGTGCATTATGATATTATGATATAATCATTGCAGACTGATTAGTGATAAGTGATATTTGTTAGGGACAGTGTAGCCTAGTGGGTAGAGTGTTGGGCTATAAACCCAAAAGGTTGGGGGTTCAAGTCCAGGCTCTGCTACACGGCCACTGCTGGGTCCTTGAGCAAGACCCTTTACCCGCCGTATGTTGGCTGACCCTGTAATAGCGCTCTGACCCCCGACTTCAAGATGGGATATGCGAAGAGAAATTTGACCGAATGCCTTTGCAGCCAGCGACACCAGAAACAAGCGAGAAGGTCCTGGGTAGGATCCTCAGGTAAGGTCCGGGTCCGTGTTTCATCCAACAGCCCAAAAACATTCAAGTGAGGTAAACTGCCCATGACTGTATAATATAATAAAACCTTGTGTAACCAAAAGTGCAAAGCATGGCGTTAAAATTACAATGAACAAACAAACAGAAGAATGCAAATGAAAAAAAAATAAATATAAGCTGAATAAATATAATAAATAAATATGACGTTAGAATTAAATCGTTCTATAAGTATGTTTGCACGCCGGGTGCTAGATGAGCAGAGAGGGTGTGGGCTTTTTTCCAGGCCAGGCTTCCTTGGCGTATTTCTTCTTGCGTGGCTCGTTCATCGGTTCTTCCGTGTAAGGTCCGGAGGCGGGGCTCGGGTTCAACATGACCGCAACCTGGGTGACGGTGTTGGTAAAATCCACTTCTGGGGCGGGGTTAGGGAAGGACTGTGGAATGCCACTCATAAGGGCAGTGCCCGTCTGGTGTATGTTGTCCTGGGTGTCCTTCTCATGGCTGGCGGGCGGCAGGTCTCCGTAAAGGCCTGAGCTGGGAGGAAAGTTCTGGAAGCGGCGTGTTGTGCCATCCTCCAAACCGAGCCCGCCGTGCACCTCGACAATCTTCTTCTGTGATGAAAATAGGAATGAAAAGGGCCACACAAGAGGAAATGTGTTTCGTGTAATAGCATCACAGCAGTTATTGAGACAAAAGTAATGGGACACGAGCTTATAAACAGAGGTGCTATAACAGCTGCAGCAAGTACTGAACTCATCTGGCCTTTGTTATTTGACTTGTAAGCTAAATAGTCAACAAAGCAAGGACCCACCCTCACAAATGCACCCAGTTCATCTCAAAGATGTTTGTAATTATGCTATTTGTGGAATTAAAATGGTTTTCAAGTTGCTTGAGGCCACTTCCTCACTATATATATTATATATTTGTCACTATATATATTATAACAATATTATAACAGTTAACCGGCCAAAATATGCTGGTCAAAATGTCTGTTTTTATACTTTAACCCTCAAATATGAAAAGCATTTCAGCTTCCCACCTCTGAGTATTTCTGTACGGTTTCAATTATATGGAATTAGAGCTGAATTTAGGTTAATATTTATGTTACATGATAGATATGGATATAATTGATTGTTCTTGATCTTGAATTGCATTCCAATGATATAAGAGAACATAAAAAAGTCATTCAAAAACATTTTCTGCAGAGTACCCGGTGATTCCACGAACTAATATTATTCATGTTTTGAATAAAGGTAACAAACATTGCACACATATTTGGTTGATTGTGTAGTTAAGAGGTCTGATGCAGTAGTGTAGTGTCTATGGCGGTATGCTGAATACCTTCATAGGTATGACTGCCGTCTGAACCATGTTCCGGAAGCGTCCGACGGAGGGATCGATGTCCTCTGGAAATACAGAAAACAGATTTTATCTCACCATGCAACAAGAACACAGTGAGAAGGAATAGAAAAGGTAGTTTATCATGAAACCCCAGTGAAACCCCATCGTGACATTCACCCATAAAATCATGACCAGCCTCCTAATATTGTGCCCCCCCCCTTCCTCCGCCACCCACCCCCACCCCCCACCTTCTGCGGCAGCCGTGGCCTTGGTGCTTAGAGAACCGGGCTTGTAATCGGAAGGTTGACAGTTTGATTCAGAGTGTCGACAGGTCACGACTAAAGTGCTCTTGGGCCAGACACTGAACCCCTCACTGCTCCCTGGGCGCCGAGCACGCGTGCTCGCTGATGCCACCTAGTGTGTGTAAACATGTGTTTCACTGCATGACTTGGGTTAAATGCTGAGCGAGAACAGAAAGTCTAATCTTAAATATTTATCAGAACCAGAGCTACAGTTGCTCCCCACATGTATTAAAGAGCCTTGGGGGCCCACAAACGGTGTCGCTGGTTTACCGCTACACGATTTACAAGATTATTCTTGTTTTGTATTTTCAGCCATAGTACATTAATCTTTACTAGTCTGGAAGCACATCTATAAGTCACTCTGAACAACTGCGTCTGCCAGTAGTTTCAGTAGTGACCTGGTCAAGATGGATTATTTAAAAATACCAAAAAAAATGGACGCAGCTGCCAAATATCTGGTTTAACCAAGGGATAAATAATACCAAAGGTATACATACAGTGAATCACAGTGTTTTATTTCTATTATTTCCTCTACCTGTACAACTGCAAAGTAAGTTTTAGAAAGCAATAACATGGCAATGTATTAGTCTGTGGAAATGCTCGCTGGGAGCCGGGCAGACAGACACGTTATTGATTCTGGGTGAAAAACCGAGTTGCTATAGCAGCTGCAGAGAAGAGGACCGAGTACTGAGCCAATTCGGCATTCGTTATCTGAAAAATGAACGATTTGAGCTAAATGGCCAAAAGTATGTCGAAACCAGAGCCTTTTGTACATGAATAACATTGTAAAATGTACTTGTACTGAAGTAAAATGCATCAACAGTAACAGTACTTTTACTTTGTACTCTTTTCACCTCTGGCGAGTGAGAAACTCGATCAAGCCTAGCTTGCAAATTGGGTAAATCATTATAATAAATAATACTACAATACTTGGCCGTGAGTATCATGATCTACTCATGAGGAAACAAATAACATTCATATATTATTTATGTGTTTATATTCTTTGTTAGGACTGTCCACAACCAAGGATATTGTTGGTCGACCAGTGGTCGTCATTTACTCCAACTAATCTACTAATAGTCGACTAAAAATACCATTTAGACCGGGATACATATTTGTGAAGTTTTAC
>JAOUQU010000010.1:2493529-2502067 GCA_028566735.1 Ammoglanis amapaensis
CGATTCCCGGGTCAGGCCGAAGGCTTTCTGTACTGAGTTTGCACGTTCTCCCCGTGTCAGCGAGACTTTCCTCCTACAGTCCAAAAACAAAGTTGTCTTGTAGTTTCACCAGATCCTTGTAGCGATACGGGTTTGAACAAAGACCTGGCAACCTACTCCGTAAAAACGATTGCCGAGTAACTCTGGGGATCGGTACCGGTCCGCAAAGTGACCCAAGAGTCATAAATGACTGGAAATGGGTAAAATACAATAAAGATACACAGAATCATTAAAAGTTTCTGCACTTTTTATGTTATTTAACCCTTTCTGGGAGCATTAATGTGAAGCAATTTTGTGTAATGTGTTTGCATAGTGTGAATGAGACAAATAAATGCAGTTATTTAATATGTAAAGACTTTATTCACTAGAAAGCAAATAGTGAATAGTCACTAAACCACATTCTTGGTCACAACATTCTTTGCATGCTTTGTCACAATATGTTCAAGATGATCAGTATGACAGCTGTACCCATGTACCCGGGTCATTGCAGGGGTCATCGTAATTGGGCACGAGCTTGCCACAGCATGGCTACATTCTTTGGTCATTTGAATATAAAAGCATTTAAATACTAATCGAACACTGAATGTGTGCACAGTTTTGATCATAACACGGCATTTCAAAACAGAGGATTAAAATAATAGCATTGAAATATGGGCGACTCTTGCTTGTGCTTCAAACAAAAAACCCTGAGTATAACAAATACGTCATAAAAAAATACTGATGGTTATTGTGATACTGATAGGAATAAACTGAAATTGAACTTTAAAAGTATTTAAAATTTGGCTATAAAAACACTTTTATCCTGCGAGAACCTTTCACCATTTACACGGACCTGCTGATTCGACTTCAGATCCTTTTACCACTAAAAATAAAACACGAACACACACACACATCTTTTACAATACACATTTTGCTGGACACTGCATTCACTCAGTGCCCCACATACATTTCAACATCCTGAGGTAGACTTGTATAGATTCTGAACAAGGTACGCCTTGTCACATTCGATAGAAATAAAAGGAATAAAAAGAACAAGAACAAATAAAGAACGAAAGATCCCATCCCCGTAGCAAAAAAAATAATAACAGTAGACACAGCAGATGCTTTAGAAATCATCTGAGCATCATCAGCTCTCTCAAACGGTAAAGCCCGAGGAGTCGATATGTCTACATGGCTCTAACCTATTCTAACACCAACAAGCATGCAAATAGAGAATAAAACAATTATATTATTATGAGGCAAATATACATGAACAATATACGAGAATATAACAGGTCTTGGCTGTCCAAACGGATTGATTAGTCAGTACACACGTATGTATTCTGACTTTAGCTTTAGGCCGTTCCTGTAAATCTTATTTTGTGTGGTTTGCACCCTAAACATAGAGGACAAATGAAAAGAAAACAAGAATAAATGACTTTTTAACAGCAAAGATGAATATAGCGTCATCTTCGTTCCGTACGTTGCTTAATGCTTTAGCCCTACAGTGATCAACATAATTTGAGTTCACATGTCCACTACATTGCAGGTCATTACATATCAAACAACACTTTCTTCACAAACACTTCCTTCCATTTAAAAGTATCCGGAGAGTATAGAATGCTTTTCTTTAATTTGTCACGCTATGCTGCATAACCATGTATTCAATAATAAATCAGAGATCAGTGTTACTAATCAGTAACACCAATGCATGTCAAAACATCAGTCCTTTTCTTTCCATTAAGCTCATATAAACATATATGACTGTCCCTGAGTCTGGAGAAATCGAACTATGAAAACTATGAATATAGTCCAAAAACTAGGATGGTCTAAACCTGGGGTTCTCCACTTTGGGGTCAGAAGTTTTCCCCTGACATGCAGCCACAGGAAGTTTCCTTCTTGAATAAATAGATTGGACTATTAGATTAATTGACTTACTGGCTGAAAGACCAAGAGAGAAGAGGGCAGTGGTCAACCATAAATGAAGACAATCAGCCAAAATATGGATGAATCGATAAGAAGCATAAATAAGCAAATTATAATTATAATCACTGGTAATTTAATAATAAGCTACCATTCCATTGACTGTACACAGACCTATTCTGCGCTACCATTAGGGAGAGCACTGTGGTGGAGGTAGAGATATGTATCTGCCCCTGAGATTGGTTGAGAACCCCTAATTTTAAGTATTAAAGTTAGTACCGCTCTTGATTGCTTTATTTGGCATAGATTAAATATAAAGTAGGTTCTCATTGATCAGAAACTGTGTACACCTACAGCAAATATTGCCAAAGAAGACCAATCATTCACTAGCCTAGACAATAACTGTGATTACGAGTCACCAAGTCGACGGCAATACTCACGTGAACTTAGGCTATAAATAAATAATACTGGTTTACAAAGATTACAATTATTTATATTAGAAGAAGCTCAAGTGCCCCAGGGTCTCCAAGAAATGTGGAGTCGCCTCTGAGCAAACTCGCTATTCATTTTAAAACTGAAAAAATAAACATAAAAACTCTTCACAAACTATCTCTAAACAGTTGTCACATACGCCGTATGGTCAGAATGATGAGGACACATAATAACATCCATGAACAGTCTCTTCCTAGAAAAGCCTTTGTCAAGTAAATGTAAAAAAAAAGATCAATCCTAGCCCCCAATTGATGTTTAAGTTTGGGGTTCAGGTCCCTGCTTAGGCGGTAACAAAGTGTAAAGCTAGATGTGATGGCATTTTTTTAAATAACTTCCCATTTCTAGTTCATCTTGTCTGCTGAGCTTCTCGAGACTAAGTCAATACTTAAAAAAGGATGTGTGTCCACATAATTTTGTCCATAAGTGTGTTAGCATAATTAATATAATAAATCCCCACGTGGGCAGTTGTTTCTGAACTGTCCTGATTTGCTGGAACAATACAAAATACCAACAAAAAAACTAATATCAGACTAATATCTAATCAGCTAACATTAAATAGTTAAGTAAAAACTATGTTTTAATTGAAATGACAAGAGACAGTGCAATTAGAAACAGTTTTAAATTACCTGGTAGACCAAGTAACAGGTCGGCGTCAGATCGTAAACTTCTGTAAGAATCAGAATAATGGATTTGGCTTTGGCTGGATTTTAACAAAAGAAGATACACAATTGGTTTTAAGAAAACGAAAGAGCTTCACTGGTATGATTTACCTCCAGGCTTGTTGCAATGTTATTTTTGATTGTTTCAGTACAAATCTAAGACACTTAGCCAGCTATGGCAAAAAAAATAACAATATATGGAACGAACGCAACAAAAGGCTGTTTCAGGTCAGAGCTATAAAAACTCTATTTCTATAAAAAAAAAACAAGTCCATACAATCACCCTTTCCACACAATGTTAACAAAATGATGTTAACGTGGTGTTCGAAATGTATAAAATACCTAAACAATCATTTTTAATTGTTTCCTTTTAATATGGTGTTGTCAGAGCAGCATTCGCCACATTAGTGCCTTGGCATCTCTCAGTTTTAATGCCCGGTGCCCTTCATGACATACCCCTCCCTGTTTATTCGGGATTTGGAATGACACAACAATGGAATGGGTTTGTTTTCTAGGACATCTGTTAACCTGGCTGCATGTTTTTGGACTGTAGGATCAAAGCAATGATGCCACAGCAAACCCATGCAGACATGGTGAGAACATCGAAACCATTTAGAAGGGACCTGGATCATCTTTCTGTGAGGCTATTTCGTCAAATAATGAATGTAAAAGTATAAAGTGAAGTACAGGACATTGATGGTTGGTGTATGTGATGGTGATAATAAAAGCCCAGACATTAAACAGCTTTTGTTATTATAATAAAATGGCCTAATGTGATTGTTCCGATCCAAAAAGATTCCTCTAAAGGTTAAAACTCCAAATAGCAATAAACTACAAAAATGAAATCGTACTTGCATTAATTTTTGCATCCCAATCATGCATAAAAAAACACTTTGCAGCAGAATTTTCAACATTCTAAGTCAAAATTATCCAACCATACCAAAAAGATTTGTAAACCAAAAACAGCTCTCATCTTCCACTACAAACCCCCACTGATGAGAGACGACATTCATTAATGCTGTAGGCAAATAAGAAACCTGAGGTAGTTCTGAAAGCAGCATTGAATTATAACAGACTGGCGTTTGTGTTCTCCCTGATCGCCGTCCTGTTTCACTGTGCTCTGTCAATCAGAGCTCTCCGGAGGTGAGGCGGGGTAGCTGAGCTCTTCTTCTCCTGTCGTCACGGCCTCAATTTCCTGAGATTCCAGCGAAGCCTGCTGGGCCTTGATTGGGCAGTTGGCTACCATGTGGGACATACTTTGGCAGAAATGGCACTTCTTGGGCTGAGGAGGGAGCTGGCATTCCTTAGCGTGATGGTCTTGACCGCCACAGTTATAACACCTTCAATAATAGAGTAAAAATGTTAAATTAATTAACATTTTAAACAGTTTAGGTCCACTGGTGCTAATTAAACACGTTTTGTAGTCTTTGTAGTCATGTAGTCATCCTTATACCTGGATATACGGTTGTTATTAGTCATACTGCCACTAGAGGGCAATGTAGTTTTATATTGACATCACACGACAGTTAAAGCGTTTTAAATGATTGCTAGCCTTATATAGTTGTCTAAATTATCCCAAATATAATTAATAAAATATGAATATAAGATAAAAAACAATGTATTCGTGTCAAGCAAAGGTCTTGTGCATTAAACAATAGTTTTAAATGTGTCAAATATAGCTATTTTTATATCATTTACATTTCTAATATTTAGCAAACACGAGCGCCAAGCAAGTGTTGTATTTAGTATTTAATATAGTCTATAGTCCAATATATAGAAGGTTAAATACAATACTCATGGTCCCAACACAACACTCACAACATAAATACATTACGAAATTAAACCAGCACATTTCTGATTATCTGATTATGAAGCTAACCATTTCAGCTAAGCTATCACTATTCCTCTCAGTTTGTGTTGCTATTTTGACCCGTTCAGGCTTGTTCCTTTTCTGTAGTGGTACATTATTAAACCCCCAATCTTTTTAAAGATAACATTTGCAATGCAGACAATATAATTTCATGGACTGTTGGGGTGGGAGGATTTAAAATAGCATAACTAACTATCGAATAAGTGTGATTCCTGAGATTATTTGATTATTCGTAGTATGGTGATGCTCCCATATCGAGTGATATCTGGTTACATTAACACCGATCGAGAGTTAGGAATTGTTTTCTCTGTGCTCGCTGGGAATAAATGGTCCTGGTGGTTGTAGACCACGTCTTTACATCATCTGAAAATATTACTCATTTAACCGTGCCAGTTTGGGCATTCTTTTACAGTCGGGTCTTCCCATTCATACTTTCATGATTTAACGCACTGCATCAACAATATGGATGCTTGCCTAAAAAGCCAAAAATATATCAAATTTACCAATATTCCCACCCTATGAGCCACAAATCTGTTGATTCTTGACTGATCAAGGCTCTGTCTAGCGTTGATTAATTTATCTTGTGCCAGAGATGCATGATTGGCTTGGTCTGTAGGCTCCTGCAGTGGATTAGATTTTGGTGGCATTGCATTTGGTGATTCATGATGGAAGTGATGGCTGTGACCCTGACCAAGATAGTACGAAAAGATATTGCAGTACATCACCAAGAAGAGGGAAGGCTGTTAAAATATAAATGCTAGAACAACCTAGGATGTTGTGGCTATATCAGATATATTGCTATTAATTAATGTTCCTTTCACTGGCCTCCTTACACACACACACACACACACACCTTTACACACACACACACACACACAAGCTATTGATCAGCTTGTGCTGGACAGGCGGTTGGATGCAGAGAAGGGAACGGGCATCTCTTTGCTTCTTTGTTGTAAAACAGTGGTGTGGCCTTTCACCTCTAACCCCTGATCTCTATCACCCAACCCCCATCCGGATCACTGGCAAGGCAGCCCAGGGTTGCCATGGGAACTGTCACCCATGACCTTTTGAAGGCATCTACATCTGTTATTAATTAAATAGACAGGATCTGATCCTCAATGTGTGCCCACACTCGCAACGACTGTGTCAATAACTCTCAGCGGGAGAAGGTACACACAGAAAAGCAGATGTAACGACACATATCAAACGGACATATCACTCGGAAGAGCGTAGCATACGACTATGCAATGCCGTGCAGCCAATTCAATTCTCGGGAATGAAGTATAAATTGTACACCATGCCCAAAGCATGTGGACACCCTACTTATGACTAAAGATGTTTGAGCCAGATTATAGTTTGGAGAAGATCCGTTGCTGTTTGACCATGATTGTCTGAGCACAAATCAAAGTCAACAAAGACACTGACATGACTGGTGTTGAAAACCTCTAACAACCTGACCTTAGCCCAAATGTACATCTTTAGGAAGACTTTGAAATTTGATTCTGAGCCAGGTAAATCTTTAAAATTAATAAATAAATATATACCATTACTACAGCAATCTACTGGCTTTGGAAAGAGATATCTGAAAATATATTCTTCACTTGTGTAGATACGTTTGGTCTTTGACTGTGTTTTATAAGATTCAAGAATCAAAAGCAACACCCAGAGAATCTTTAGACTTCTGAATTCTCTCATGTGATGTCACTGATTTGATGTTTTTGGGCTTCAATGTTCTGCTAAGAGATCTTAATACATCTCAGTAACAAGATACATCATTAAATATAATAGAATCTAAAAATGGTATTAAAATCATGTCGTGCCGAATAATTATGTAATCACATACCTAAAACTTGGCTATTTGGTAGAAGTTATAGCTTCTATAATCTATCATTTTCAGTCATTCACATTTATATAGAGTACACGGTCAATTACTTGATGAGAACCTTATAGAATGATGAAAACGAGCAATCAGTTGATAAATTCTTTCCAAACCCTTTCGTTGTTTTGCTCTTGTAGCAGTAACGGTCAGTGGTTATGTTAGTTCGAGCCAGATCAACAAAGCAAAAGCACATTTCAGTCTGGGGGGTGAATGGTGTACCTTATCTATCAGTTGACCTGAACTCCTAGGATTTTAAACAACCTATTGATCCAGGTCAGTCATGACAACCGGGGGATGGGTTCCATTATTTGCTATTTTCGCTCACACCTAATATGAAGCTTGTTTTTTTCTTTTACCAGTGAACGTAATCTACAATTTCTCACCTTCTTTTATTCTATAACAGATGCTATTTTGGTTAACATATTGATTGTCAGTTCAGGTGTGTGTTGGATTATCTGTTATTTAAATTTCTGCAATATGCCACTATTTGAAAAAGCGTAAAAATGTGTTGAGCTTTGTAGAGCTTTGAAAATTTACACCGAGCTACTAAATCTGCTTTGGTACAATCATGCTAGGCTGATAGGGCATGTAGATTATTGAGTAGTGACAAACCAACACAAGATATTAAAATGACTATTTGCAATAACACCAACTCATTTAAAGGATCGGTTATTCGCTAGATGGGCAAAAGTATTTGGACACGATTGTGCTCAAGTGTTTTAGCTGGAGTGGGGACTGGCGTGTAATCAGAAATCTGCTTTGTACATTTTTAGCTTCGTTTGAAATGATCCCAAACTCATCTGTAGTCATATGTGCATTTCTTTTACCTTTCAGGTCAATGCATGGCTGCAGGCATTGTATCTTAATTAATATCACATCTAAAGTGATTTTTATATGCTAATATGTGGTTTGTGCTTTTGATTTGTGCCTTGATCTTTTTTACACACTGCATAAAAGGTTCTCAGAATGATATACCGCAATGTGTACATGTATACTAATGTTAACTACAACGACAAACGAAACTAGCCAAAGCTACTCACCGGTCGCCTTTAGAGCGGCGCTTTTGTGCACCTTTAGGTTTTTTCTCACTGCCTGTGCATGGCGTTCCACCGGGGCCCGTTACTCGCAGAGACTCCAGGCCCTTTGATGACTTCTTAAAGCTAAACTCGACAGGCTCGCCTTCTTTTAAACTTCGGAATCCCTCCATGTAAAGCTTGCTCTGTTGGGCAGTTCCAAAAAGGTTTTCAGTGATAACAGATTCAGTTAATATTTCAAGTATGCATTAAATGATATAATGTAGTCATGAACGTTGTTAAACAATTGTTTATGCTGCGTTTACTAGAACAGGATCTTAATCGTACTGTTCATGTAAAGCGAGAAAAAAGCCTGAATTATAAAATGACGTCTGGCTGGACTTTAAACTTTCTTCTTTTTAGTGACTTGACCCTCTGGGATTAATGAAGTAATCTGTACAATACCACATACATACTGTATTACAATGTGATGTGTTTATAGTATAGTATACCACAGTGTTGTTGTTTGTTATTAATAGTTATTACAGCAGGGGTCACCAACGTGGTGCCCGCGGGCACCAGGTCGCCCGCGAGGACCTCATGAGTCGGCCTGTTCTAAAAACAGCTCATAATAGTGAAAGTTACCAATGAATTGCATTTTTTTTTTGTCGCGATTCTTTTTTA
>JAOUQU010000010.1:2561632-2574363 GCA_028566735.1 Ammoglanis amapaensis
ATAGTTGGAGTTCCGATGCAAAGGATGCCGGGAAATGTAGTCGGGATAGCGAATACAAAGGTTCCGGCTCCAAAATGTGATTAATTGCGATAAAATTTTTAACGCGTTAAAATCTTTGTAATTAATTAATCGAAAGTTAAAGTCCCGGCCCTAATATATATATAAATATATACAGTCCAATACTGGCCAAAGTCTATATAAGATTGATTTTGTTATCTTGTGCTAGTAATGACCGTAATGGGGAATCAACCCACCCATCCGTATTAATATATATATATATATATATACAGTGGTCATTCTTCACATTTTGTAAAAACCTGATAGATTCCTATCAGGAGCAACACTTGGATGAAGGGAGAAATACCCTGGACACTGTACCAGCCATCCCACCTCAGACATAGTCAATCCTGTCTGTCTAGACACCAGGCCGTGTCAACATTAATAAGCTGCTCCACCTGAGCTCCTGTTTCTTTTCCCCCCTCTTTTTTAGACACTCCATGTAGTAACACACCATGTAGTAAGTCATTGCATTATATTCAATATGTTTCTGTTTCTCAGAATTTAAAGAGCCATGCAGTGACCATGTTTGAGGTGGGGAAGCTGTCCGATGAGACCCTGGACAGTTTTCTGATGGAACTGGAGAAGGTAAAAGTCTCATCATCGTTCGTTATGAGAGAGATTTAATTTGCGTACACACACAGAGTGTGTGATTGAAATGTGTTTCTATTTATTTATCATACACACGGGCACAGACATTCTGAGGAAATGATTTGGTTGTTTATATGATTCTAGGTGGAGAGCACTGCTGAAGGTGAAGCTCAGCGGTATTTCGATCATGCACTGACCCTCAGGAACACGATACTTTTTCTCCGCTACAACAAAGAGCTCACTCCAGACCAAGGTCCTGATCTACCAAATATAGGTAATATATTTATATTTATATATTTTGGTATTTGGCAGATCAGCTCATTCGCCTCACACTTTTAATTCCTGGGTACGAAGCTTTCTGTCTAGGATTTGCATGTATACTTCCTTTGTGTTTGTGAGTATAGTATGTTTCCAGTCTACTCCAACAGTCAAAAAGACATTCACTAAGATTATTTAGAGATACTGAAATTGTCCTGTGTGTGTGTGTGTGTGTGTGTGTGTGTGTGTGTGTGTGTTTGTCGCCCAATGTGTGTCCCAACGTGATCCTAAATAGTGCTGAAACTAGGTAATGGATGTATGTATTTGGAAATCTGTATCTGTGCTCTTCAGGTCTGCCTCTGGACCTCCTTCGCTGCGAGAGTCTGCTGGGATTGGATCCTGCCACCTGCAGTCGCGTTCTCAACAAGAACTACAAGCTGCTGGTTTCCATGGCACCTCTAAGCAACGAAATACGACCAATCAGCAGCTGCACGCCTCAGGTAGCTCGACCTGGATCCAGATCAGTGTCGATGTTCCTCATTGATTAGACGGAACACCAGGTTGCTGGTTCAAGCTTTTCCTAATCGCGGGTTGCCACTGTCGGACAGTAACAGTACTCTCACTTTACATACACATATAAGGTAGATACATTCATTTTGAAAAATAACGACGCAATTAAAAGCATCTCTTGTTTTCTTTAACACTTCATTTGTTCTGTTTTCACCTTTTAATATATTCAGTTTTTATATGTTCATATATTACTGCCACTTTTGGAGGGCCGATTACCCAACCTGCTCATTAATACTTTTCACCAAGCTGCTGATGGCTGACCTGCTCCAGGTTCGAATTCCCCATCCTTGGATCACAGTGACCGTGCTTTAGTCCACTGAACTACTGCAAACACTGTGCTTCTTTTTAATGAATCCATTAATCCTGTAAATATACAACAAACTATTTAAAAGGCCATCGGTTGCCCGCTGGATTTCTTTCACCGATCTGATATTTACTCTCCGTTAAAAGTTTGGAACTCTTTTTATTTTATTTACTTTAACTGAACACTGACCATGTCTGTTGAAGATAAAACCTGATTGTTCTCTTACCAGCACATTGGTCCAGCGATTCCTGAGGTCAGTTCCATCTGGTTTAAGCTGTATTTGTACCACGTGACCGGTCATGGTCCACCTACTTTACTGCTGTCCAAGGGCTCCAGACTGCGCAAATTACCGGACACCTTTCAGGTCAGTATCATTTAACGATTTAGCAACAGATAAATACTAGTACTACTAAATAGGTATATCAGAACAGTTTCTAACGGATGTTTTATTTTAGGCTTATGACAGACTCTTAATTACTTCGTGGGGTCATGACCCCGGGGTAGTGCTCACATCCAATGTGTTGGCCATGCTGAATGACGCCTTGACGCACTCTGCAGTGCTTATCCAGGTAAAGAAGCTGAATTCTAAAACCTGAAACATACCGAGCCCCAAAATCCAAATACAAACCCAACTGGAAATGTGAACATAGTGACGTCATCTGGTTCTGCAATTAATCTTTATAATACTTTGCACATTCTGAAAATAGTTGTGGTTCATTATAAGTCTTGCATGAGACTCTTATATTTGACTTTTGTTGGTTGTATTTGTTCTGAGTTCTACATCTTGGACTTGGTCTTGTTGAGATTAGACGCTTTATTCATGCTTGCAAATTCACAGGGTCATGGATTGCGTGGTCATGGAGAAACAGTCCACATTCCCTTTCCTTTTGATGAAGAGGACCTAAAAGGAGGTACATCTGATAATCATTAGATTATGTACCCACACGCATGTGCCCATAGAGGTCCTCCCGAGCAGGACAGAGCAGGTCCTTTCATTCCTTAATTTCTTCCAGGCTTAATGACAAATGATCTTGTCTTGTCCCTGACGTTTATACTAAGTGTATTAAAATACTGAAACCTAACATAACCTTTATAAAACTTGACCATTCCACTTATATTACTACTTTATAGGACTTTATTTTGGGAAATGTTATTATATGAGATTATAGTAACAGATTATGGCTCAACTATTAAATCACACGCAGTCCTATGAAGAGGCATCGTTTTACTTTTGTAGTACAAAAAGTAACTGGTAGTTACGAGTACATTGTGCTTCTGTGAAAAGAACTTTCAGAAGAGAGACATGATTTATACTTTGCATTGACTGGTCTGACGCTCAAAACAGTCACAGACACGACAGTTAAGTTATTTACTGTGGAATATATTTGAATATTTATTTTTCACTCTGTTACTGCCGTATCAAGTTGATTTTAATTTAAAAGGTTGAATAAAGTCGTATCTTTTGTCCTGTTCTAGATTTCTCTTATTCTAACATGTGCACACACAAGGCACTGAAGGCTCTGCGTGAAAAAGTCGACCTGGAGCACCAGTGTGGCTACATCACTATGCTAAACTGCAACAACAAGAACCGCCGCAGGCCCAGTGAAGGTGATCTACCTGGTAAGTGTTCGTGTGTGTACTCGTCTTTACTGTATGTACTGTTTACTTTCACTTTAAAGACCCTTTAAGGTTATTAAATCATTATCCAGAACTATTAACGAACAACAATCACACGAAAGTGCCACTAATGCCGCTAATTTAATGATTTGATTGCACGATTTATTTCTATTTTTTAGCCTGTGTGCAGAATGACGTATAAGTCGATGTGTCCGTTGTGTTCTTTTTATCAGGAGACTCTGAATTCGTGACCAGGTTCGACACCAATGGGAGCTGTGAGTCTTTCGAGCTGGTCACTGAGGAGAACAATGCGGATGGTGGCAAGAAGCAGGAGGGTACGTCTGGCACCCAGATCCTGCTCACTAATATAAATGATTTATCGAAGTGGCCATCCAGTCATTTATCAGAATCGCTCCAGCAAAACTAATGCATGTGTTTATTTAAAGGATCTTCTAGTGAAGATGAATGGGTACCTCTGGAGCTGTACTTCGGAATGCCGCTCTTTAGCTCCGAGCTAAATCGGAAAGTGTGTGAGAGGATCGTCTCGCACAAGCTGTGCAGCAAAGACAGGTAACAAAAATAACATCGTGCACGTTCGAAAAGACGATTTCAGTCTGTTATTATATCCGAATGCACCGATCGAGCATAACAACGTGTCCACTGGCACAATAATCCGCACTACAACTGCTATAATCAACACTACAGCTGCAGTTCGGGAGATGTTCTGACCCCGTCGTCAAACCTGCTTACTTAAATTTGTGGATAAAACGTTCCCCACTGACCAGCCTCACCCATTAACAGATGTCGCAATGAATATATGATCAGTTTAATTCTCTTTACCTATCAGTCATGGTCAAACTAACATACTTTATACATCAGTGTGCAAAATGTCAATGAAACTAGAAACTCAAAGTCTACTGCATGTACAAAGGGGCGGTTTTAAGTTCTTAAAACTATTTATGGTTCTTTTCTTTCCAGTCTTCAGAAACTCTTACATTCCAGTCGAAAGCTGTCCTTGCAAGTTCTCAGTTTCGTCCAGTCATTCCAGGTAAGGATTCTGTCCTGGGACCTTTCATATGGCACATAAGAGGGAAGGTGTACATGAAAAACGAGCAGCCGTTACACACACGCACTCAATTTACACTGGCATCAGGAATGTGGAGTCAGTTTGGGCTAATTTTTTTACTGCATCCTGTTTAGAACAGTTTTAATTGTGGCTTTATTGAAGCGTGTACTGAATTTGTGTCATTACATTTCACCATCTTTAGTTTATATATATATATTAATTACAAATTATCGGAATTAAATAGCTTGTTTTGGTCACTGTGGTTTTAAAACTGTCGTAGCTATGGGCAACTGCCTATTATGAGGTCATGAGTCTGGCTTAATTTAAGTCTGAGATGGAAACATAGGTTCCTTATGAGGTTCTCCTTTTAATCGAAAGGGATTATTGTGAGTGTTCTGTCTCATGTATTTGAAGGTTAAGAGTCTTGTTCAAGGACCCAACATTGACGACATGTCAGAGGTCAAACTGGGGCCAGTGACCTTTCGATAACTAGCTTAGCTAACCTTAACCACCAGGCTAAAGCTGTGCTTCAGTATTTACATTTTTTGCAATTATCAGACACTTTTATTAAAAAGTTTGCTGTCTTAGCTGTGAAGGCTTTAAGAGCCTTGCTCAAGGGCCCAACGGTAGCACCGGTGGGCAGTGTTGTGCCAGTTTACATTTAAAAAGAACTAGTTCACGTACTTTTGTTTTGTTTTTAAACTTGAACTACGTTCACAGCTCCAGAAATGAACTCGTTCACGTTCACTTTCTTTTTCACCGCTCAGTAATTAAGCAGCAACCCCAAATCACTGCTACTCACAAAATAAAGATGCTTGACTGAATACATTTTAGTTCGTTTTTTTATTATTTCTTTACCCCCCCTGATTTTTTTTTTCTTTTAGGAATGTGGCAATTCCTCTGATCCGGACAGCGGGGTACTAGGAGCTATTTGCCAGCCTCCATCCGAATCTGGTGTCCCTCTCCCTTCTATAAACCTCCTCTTTATGAACGGCCAGCTGAAAGAATGGAGCGGGCGAACCCCACCATCCCTCCAGATCTCCGCCCTACAAAATGACCCGGACCAACTCGCATAGAAGCCCCCTTTTCCCTAGAAAACATATCCAGTCACGTCACCCCCGATTCCGCCTCGATTCCATCGCATTGATGTCTCAGCTACCAGTGTTACCAGTGCTACCGACTTGGCTGTGTGTCACAGGTAGACCAGCGTGCAACTCGACATGTTAAAGGACTCGTACAATCTCCAGGCCGGCAGCAACACTAGTGTTGAATCAGAGATTCAGACAAATGATGAGATTATTCAGTATATATAAAAAAATCATTAGTGTGTATTTTTTTACGGTGTATTGACTGAAGTAGGTCCAGGATGAAGACATCTAGTTTATTTTTCTTCTAGATTCGTATCATGTGGTCATGCATGATGCCATTGCACAAAATCTTTGAAAAACCAATCGTCATTCAAGAGTAAGCAGCCCAGATTTTTTTCCGTCCTCTTTCTACCGAGAGTGTTTAGTCCCCAAATTAAGATTTATTAACGATTGTTTCAGTATCATTAACTACAGGGTACCCAAACGGGTTGCTTTTGCAGTTCTGTGTATCGTCCCTGTGTCTCATTAAGTATTCCTGCTCTGCAGCCAGTAATGAACTCTAGTCTAGACTGTTTACTTGATATAGATGAAGTTATTTAGATTTGGATCGTGCTAAAGGTGGTGTTGCTACCGTATAGTTATGAGGATCTGGGTTCGAGCCTTTCTTTTATGTGAAAGCCAGTGTGTGTGTTTGAAAACTTAGTAAGGTCTGTAGGTCTGTACATACACACATTTGGCATCATTCTGCGTGTTCATAAGAAGATGTCTGTTCTGCATGATTAGACATCTTAAACGTAAATGTTTTAATGATTAATAAAGTATAGCATTCAGTGTGGCACAAACAAAAAACTAATATGGCTGATGGTTTAAAAACGAATTGTAATTGATTACCAATCTGTATAAAGGTATAGTCTTTTTTTTTTGGGGGGGGGGGGGGCGGGACTTACACCAGTCGAATGAATGATTGTACACACCTTCTCATTCAAGGTTTAAAAAAGGTTTTAAAGACTAGGAACACGTGTATAATTATGTCGTAAACAAATTTAATCATTTAGATTTTACAAGTAGTTCCTTTTCGCTTTGATGACAGCTTTGCACGTTGCTCTTGGTTTTGTGATTGTCGTTCTATCGATCAGCTTTATGAGTTCCCGGAGGTGCTGAGTACTTGTTCACTGCTTTGCCTTCACTCTGAGGTTCAATTCCAAATCGTCTCAACTGGTTTAGGTTTAGGTCAGGTGATTGTGCAGGCCGGGGTCATGTGACCCAGCGCTTCTTGGTCGATAGTCCTTACAGAGCATGACGGTGTTCATAATGTAGAAAAGGAATTCGATAATAATAATAATAATAATAATAATAAACATTAAACGACGAGGTGTGTTCAAACTTTTCACTGGTGCTGTATCAGGTCATGACCTTTTCGAATCCTTATTACTGAGGGGGCTTGTGCTGGGGTCTCACTTAGCTTTCGGACAGACCCATTGTGTCTGAAATAGACTCGAGATCCTGATCGAGATGAAGCCCTTCGTCACCGATGTCAGGAACTCAATTCCACCTTGAACCCAGTGTTCCCAGAATAGTCGTCACCCACCCTCGATCCTAATCAAATCCTGGTGGTTAGTGAAGTTACATTAATTTTTTGTCCTTACTGTATCTGCGTCATGTGTGGAATTTTTAGAGGTCTGTTTATTACCCAGACTAAGACTTTCCTAAATTGCCCCCGGGTGTAAGTGTAAGTAAATGAATGCTCTTTCTGTCCCAGGGATTCCAGCTTAGATTTCAACGCTACATGCCCAATCTGCCCCAATCATGCCCCATAACGACACCTTTGTCTTGTTTAGCACATTTTGTTCACTGTTTTCTACAAAGATGGTATCACCAAAGATAAATTCTTTTGATTTTTGGTATTAGTGTTTATTTTATTTTATTCCAGCAAACTTAGTAATGTGTCACTAGTCACTCATGAGATTTCCGTCTTGTCTCATCTCGGTGTTTAATAATAATACTCATTGATCTTCAGACGTTGTAAATCAGTGTTTTATTTTTACTGTGGAGAAAATGTGACCCAATCAGGTGCTCTGTGCTATTTTTGAGGTCAGTAAACTAACTTGTAGCTGAATGGTTGTCCAGATACTTACAATCTGTGCATTGTGTTTAATTTGTGTATCGTTGTGATTTCACACAATTTGTTGGACATTTGAAAACTGTCCTCATTCCCAAGGGTACCAACCAAAGCCAGTGTCACTGTTTCGCTCTTAGTACACCTTTAACAAACTTGCTTGCGCTTCTTTTTTTTCTTTTTAGACACTGTTTGTGGTATTTCGATAATTACGACGAGATCGTGGTGCAGCATGATGTTTAGAGTCCATTGTGTTTATTGTGCATCATACTGGCACTTCTTGTCCATTCCCCACCCCCTCCCACCCCCCAATGGTGAATAGACGCACTCGACTGTCCCGTCTTTGGTAATTCATTTCAGTGTTGGAAGAAAAAAAAAACGTGTTCGTTTTATAATGTTGATCTGCATTTTAGGAATCTTTGTTGTAGGGTGTTTGGTGGGACTGTCGATAATGCTCTGGTAATTAAATGGATATAAAAAGACATTCCTTAAAAAATATATATATATCTCATACCATGATGTAAAAATATATAATAAAATATAAATAAATATGGTGCAAACACTTTCCCTTACAATACATTTTAGTCTGTAATTCTTGTCTGGTCTGGTGGTTTCTGAAATGTGGAGCCCAAAGTTTTATGGTCGTAATATTCAAAAAATTACATTTATTACATTTATTTATTTAAAATTGAAATATTTTTTTCTGGGCCCTCTGGTTTCTTTCCACTTTCCCACAAAATTAGGTTTTAATTTAACATTAAAATTTAACAATTTAAAAATTTAAAATTTAACAATTTAAAATTTAACATTAACCAACCCGTTTTCAGGTTGTGCTTTCTTTTAATAACACACGTTTTGGGATTTTATAACACACCTGTTAATAACACACTCGTTTTTAGTTTTTTATAACACACCCGTTTTGGGGTTGCGCTTTAAAGAAATTACCCTTTTTTAATATAACATACCCCTTTTGGGTTGCGCATTTTTTTGTAACACACCTCTTTTTGGGATTTTATAACATTCGTTTTCGGGTTGTGCTGTTTTTTTTTAATAACACACCCGTTTTGGGGTTGCATAACACTTATTTTTGGGTTTTTATAACACACCCGTTTTGGGGTTGTTTTATAAATACATACACCCATGTTTTGGGGTTATAACACACCCGTTTTGAGTTTGAGTTTTTTTTTTTAAAAGAACACACCCATTTTCTGTTTTTTTTATAACGCCCATTTTTTAACACACCAGTTTTGGGGTTATGCTTTTTATAAACGCATACGCAATTGGATTTTACTTTTTACAACACACAAGTTTTCGGTTTTTATAAAACTGGGGTTTTATAACACACCCATTTTTGGGCTTTTATAATAACACAACTGAAAGGCTCTTGAACAAGACAACAAAAATTGTTGGTGGGTCACAGTGTTTGGCAACATACATGTGCAATAAAGCAATAACAACAAATTCAGACAGAAACGAGTTAGGAACACCAGTAATTAAAATGCAGACAAATTGTGCACATCCAGGTTTTCATGAAAGCATCATACACACGTCTGTGTCGCAAACAAAATGCTCAACAGTGGCAACTTAGTGGTAGTGAGACTAGACACACAAGATCCCTGTAGTGATACGGGGTTGGAGAAAGATCTGGCAACCTACTCCGTAAAAATATCATTGCTGAGTAACTCTGGGGATCGATAGCGCCCCACAGAGGGACCCAAGAGTCACTGAAAACGACCGAAAACGGGTAACTGTTTTACCCTGCACCCCCACACCCCCTACTACACCCCTGGTGGTAAAGTAAGGTCGCACCTGGAGGAAACCAACACATTTTGAAGGAAACCTGTTATTAATTTTATTATTATGAGTTATTATAATTTTTTTTGGAACCTGACCCAATAATATAAAAAACTCGAGCCTCCTACGAGGGTCATATTGTGTTTGGTTTGGGTTCAACAGGTTCTTTATTGTGGTGTGGAAAAAGAAAACTGGCACTTTAAATAGGATGCACACACACACGCGCGCGCGCGCGCGCACACACACAGCATGCAACGCAAACACACTCCAGACTTCAGTTCCTAAACTACAGAAAATTTTAAGCTGGTAAAATGTTAAATCGGATCAACTTTGTGGGAATTAAAGAGTCATGTAAGACACCTACAAGCTGAGATTTTGGTAAGTTTGTACTAAACATTAAAAAGTCTAATTGCACGAGTCTTAAGTCTTCATTAGTACGTTAATGCATGTATTTAAATGTACGTTTAATAGTTATCAGGCCACCTTAAAAGAGCCGGTGATGGGCAACCAGGTCGAGAAACTGGCGCACCTGAGTTACGCAGAAGTGCCCACAACAGAGCCCGGTTACCCGGGTCCAGAGGAGGACGGCGCACGAATCGGGGTGTCCTACATCTTCTGCAACGATCACGACGACGACGACGACGTGACAGCAGACGACCACCGAGACGATGAAACAGAACTGGAGTGCGCAATTTATCACAAGTCCGACTGCGTTTATGAGAGACGCGCGACGCGCAGCGGGTCGGTTGAGACTTTACTCAACCAGTGTAAACCCGGAGACCTTCTGGAGTTCGTATGTGCCAACCAAAGCGCACGGTGGGCTGTGTACATCGGGCAGAACCAGGTCGTGTACCAGGACCGGGTGGATATAAAGTGCGCCTTGGTGTCGGACGCGGCTCGGGGGAGAAAGTGTCGGAACGTCAGCGAGCTTTACAAATACGCGCCACTGTGCGCAGACGCAGTGGTGAGGAGCGCCACAGAACGGGTGGGTTTAAGGGCTCCGGATGTGAGCTGGAGGAACTCGGAGTGCTTTGCGGCTTGGTGTAAGTTTGGGAGACGCGAGTTTAAGACCGGAGGGGAGTTGCGCATCGGGAAACAGCCGTACAAACTCCATCTGATCGTGGCCGGAAAACGGGTGCGCACTGCTCAGTTCCAGACTCTGGAGGACGTGATGATGGAGAGGAGACGGACAGACCTGCTGGGCAGAACAGCACTGTTACGTGAACTGGCCGATTCATGGAACGGTCATCAAATAATCACACACACAACCCACGACCACTGACTTAGAGAGGGTTACAAAACGTGTGACGTGAATTATATTCTTAAAGGAATGCATATGGAAGGTTTGTGGTTGAATAAACACACCATTAGTTGCAGGAAGCCGGTGCTCGGTTCCTTGCCATGTCCGAGCGTCGTCATCAACAGTACCAATGGCATCGGTGATCTTTTGCTTCAGGTCATTAAGTTCAGGGCAGTGATGGCTTAGTGGTTAAGCTGGACTAAGAAGAGACTCACCGTTGCGTTTGTGTACTTTTGTATTGCGTATTGTGTATTTGTATTTCCATATTGACGACAGCATGTTCGTGAGATCATCAATGAAACTTTTTCAGATGGGTGGACTGGATGATGTGGTCCACTTTCCCAGGCCGTATGGTAAAGCTCATGTGCAAAACTCTTTTTTTTGGCACAATCCAAATTGGTTAAAAGGCGGAACAGCGGGAACTTTATGGTAGTGGGGATTCAACCTACTCCGACCTCTAGTCCAGTACCTCAACCAGTCAGCCATCACTGCCCAAAGCATTTTAACCCGAAGCAAAAGATGCCATAGGCACCATTTCAATGTTATTTATTATCGGATGAACAGTATACTGCACCCAGAAAGTAAGAGAGACATCATACCATGTATATTGTAAGAATGTGACGGGGATAAAATGTTCAAATCGAATCACAAGCTCATTATCGTATCGTATAAAACGAATTTTAATTTTCATGTCTGACCCATTTTATTGATTTAATATTATTGCTGCTTTTGCTGGCTGGCTAAATATTTTAATCATGTCTTTTTTAATAATAATAATACTTCTTTGGACAAGTACTGCATCTCTAGTGGCATAAAAAGTTATAATCGGGAAATGCGAACAATAAAGATCTGTTTAAATGCATAATTGGACTCCACTTATGTTGGACAATTTGCATACATTTTACATGCAAAATAACTGATGCTAATGGGCATTACACATTAGGGATGACTGTGGTTACACAGAATCTTGCAGGATGTAAATTATCCCCGAATTAGCTCCAGCCAAAGTTGTTTATGACCCTGGGAAGAAGGTTATTGTGAGGAACGCAGTAAGACGTCTGCGGCTCTGAGCCTGTGTGCGTGTAAACATAGTGATGCTGGGACACAGCTACGTAATTGCAGCTGTCTGCGCGGGTGAGTAACGGCCGAGCACAAAGGCAACAAGGCGCTCTTTGTGCGTCACTTTAGCTCTGAAGTCCAGACCAAACAATCAGCACCTAACGAGAGCTTCTTTAGCCGAGTTGTAAACGTGTTGGGTGATTGGTGGCAGATTTGTGGCAGCGCGGTGTGTAGATGATCAGAACATGGTGGTGTTATTGCTCTCGGCCCGAGGGACGGAGCAGGTGGCTCTTTGTCTCAGTCATTATTACTTTGCTCTGCGGTCGTAATGGAGCTGAGGTGAAGAAGCACTTCCATTCATAAACAGTTTTATAAAATCAACGAGTGCATTGATCAGTCTATTCAATAGAGCTCACACCAGTTCGGTGGAACGTCGGCGTTTATTTGCAATGGCATTATTGTTGGCCTTTTGCTGCAAAACTAGCATTGTGATTACACTGAAGTCTTCAGGCTGGATGATGCACGAGAGCCCATTTATAAGAAAAGCTCATTGTTTGTCTGGAATGGCCGGGACCCCCGACAGACTGCTAACAAATTGATGGAAAACAAATAAAACTCTAGGTAGGCCACCGTGATCTTCCAACACAATTGTATGATCGTTTGCGCATACGTTCTTCGTTTAAAAGTGCGCAGACTCCCAGCGTAATTACTGTGCATATGTACGAGGCACTACCATTAAAATAATCAACATCACTTCCGAAGAAATACCAAAAAAAAAAATGTGGCCTTCCAATGACCTTTAATTTGGTCAGAATTAAAAGCCAGAATCTCTGCTTGAAAAGGTTTCCCTTTTTCTTGGAGGGGGGGGGGGGGCAGGGGGTCTGGGGTCAGATTTGTGTCCCATACAAACT
>JAOUQU010000010.1:2575681-2587844 GCA_028566735.1 Ammoglanis amapaensis
CCTTGATATGAAGATGAAATCTGACATATGTGGGGCAACAGGGACTGCAGTCAAATCAACAGGCTTCATGCTCAGGGGGCTGAAACACAGAGGAAGTAATTAAAATATGAACAAAACCATTAATGCAGACTATAGCATGAGACTCCAGCCCTCATCATTAGAGCATAACTAAAAGGAAGATCCACAAGGTATCTCAACCATGAAGACCTCAAATGTGTCTAAAATCGACTTTTATTTTCCATTAAGCTCCGTAATACACATATAACACTGCGTTTATTATGTGAAATGATTACACTGTGGCTAAATCACTTTAAAAATCTATACCTAACCACTCACTGCTCATTAAGTACCCATTATGTTTAAGAACACATTTAAAAGGGGTGCTTAACATGCCTGCTGGCTTTCTTAATGGTAAACAGTGGTGCTCAGTGGTTAAGGGGCCGAGCTAGTGATCGGAACAGCACTTTCTATATATGGTCAAGATCACCAGTTACCAAAGCAAATCAGGCCAATAAACAATATCATTAACTGAATATCCAGATGTGCTGCTCGGTTGTGGTCGGCATAGACAGATTATTCAAACATCTTGTCTCATGTAAGAATTTTCTTCTTAAATTTGTAACAGAGGACTTTTTTTTAAACACATTACTTTATTGCATTATCATTAGATTCTTCATTTCGCAATGAATAGAAACACTACAACAGCGGTTAGCAGCTATCCCGAGCTTTTAGATCCATCTGCTGTAACCAAAATGAAACGGTGGGTACCAGGGAGGTTACAAAAAAGTCATTACATCACAATACCCTGGAGGTCAAAATGGCTCGTGCTTTCCTGACACCGATATATTTTTTAATAATTAACATAAAATAGATGGATTTGGTGTGTTTATAAAAGCAGCAGAGACACACATAAAAATGAATTTTGGCATAATACATTCTTTTTAAAACCAACCATCAGTGTTAATGTATACACTGTTCAAAGAAATAAACTGTATGTTCTGGATTTCTTAATTTCAAAAGCAACACATAACGTACGTCTGGAAAGACATGAACATACCATGCAGTGATTCTGGTGTTTTAGATATAGAGCAATTGCCCTTCCTGGGCATCTAGCCAGGTCCATTAAGACAAGATTTTATGTGGAGGAAGTTTAGTAGAAGTAGAAGTTTAGTGGTCTGAATAAACCCCTGACTTCACCCCCCCCCCAACACATTTCCAGCATTAAGTAGACACGTTTAATCCAAGGAATAAGGAGTAAGAAGTAAATAGGAGTAAACAGGAGTAAGGGGGTTTAAGGCACCAAAAGTACCAACTTGGCGAAAATCGTGCTTTAATCAGTCAAGTTTGTGAACCTCTAAGCTTCCACTGGTCACCGTCTCATCGCCATCAAGAAATTATTCCAGTCCACTCATTAAAAACGTAACATCTTGTTCGGAGTATAGACGAAGACTCAAAACCAGATGGATTCTAGTCAACTTCTTTCCTTCCATCTTGAGCAAGTGTGAATTGAATGAAGAAGGAATTACATGTTCCCTGAAAGCCCAATGTTTAATTTTCTAATTAATCTTTCTGTTCCTCCAGAGCTGCACCTTTGTGCAGGTCGGAGCGAAAAAAAAAAGAAACACAAAAAAACTCTTGACGTATTGCCGCTTCATGAAATAAAAACAAATCCATCAACCTTCGCAAGCCATAACGCAGATGGCCAGAAAATTGGCTTTGCGTTGTGATGTGGATTCGGGCATGAATATTAATAGAAGACAGATGTAAACGCATATTAATGCCCTTTCGCTTTTAGCGCCACGCTGAAATGATAATGCAGCCACTTAGGCGAGGGCTGAAGTTGAACATGATGAAGCCATTCACCTCTAATGAGACACCTTATTGGTTTGCATGCCGGTGTGTGTGTGTGTGCAAGGTTAAGTGCCTTTCAGAGCTTCAGAAAGCCGTGGTGCTCATCTGCATCCGTAGTCCAGGCTACATTCTTGCCATTTGTTACATTCAGGTGCAAATGAAAGCTGGAAGGCATCACTTTAAAGCCTAAACAGTAATCCAGAAATGGGTCGGTATTGGCTTAGCTCTGAAAAGTTTTCATCCCCATGTAACGTTCGTTACGAGGACATGCGAGGATAGCAGCCTATCTCTGTACACACAATTATCCAACTCTTCATGTGTGAAATTGCTTCGAGGGAATTAAGATTCCAGAATGTTCACCTGTCAGACGGATCCAAGCCTAAAAGGAATAAAGTTTGAATTGCTTGATACAAAAATTAACCCCCCTAATCCAGGGATCTCAAACCGATCCTCAAAGGGTCGGTGTGGCTGCTAGATTTTATTCTAACCAGATCAGAACTCATCTGATTTCACTAGCTTACGTAAGTAGACTCCGTGTCAGATCATGTGACCTACTGGCTTAGTTGGATCTAAGACCAGCAGCTACACAATTTTAGTATGTGGTGGTAACACCATTTGTGCGGTGGGGATAGCATCATGAATACATGAAACAATATTTGTTTGTGGTTAGACTAGTTGTGAGAATGTTGCATCATCATCATCAAAGCAAAGTCCTTAAACTTATTTGGATACTTGCTGTGTGGTCAGTAAATATCATTATTAATGATTTTGGAGGCCATGCCCCATAGTAATTATGACCTTTACTGTATGTCTATTCAGTACTAGTAACAGTACTAACCGCTAATCCAACATTCCACCATGTATGTACATTTTTGGATGAATTATATGTACATATTTACACTCGTACAGTAGCTACAAAAATATTTATGCTTTTATGTATTTAAATTTTTTTTAATTTATGTTACACGTTATAGACGCTCACCAGTGAAGTTCAACCAGACAAATTCCACAAGATGGCACCAAGGCTTTCTGCTCATAAACACCAGAAAATATTAGCAATTTTGTATTTGCTTTTATGAGAAACATATGTTTCAGTTTAATTTATGGGCGCAGGATTATAACGGTCATAAGTTACCATAAGTACCAGCAATTTGAATCCAAATACTTGGTGGTAAAATTAAAAGCAATTAAAGCCGGGCCACATTTCACCTGAAGAATGTGAATGGATTGCTCGTAGACGTCCCGAATGTTTTGTGGGCTGAAGTTAAATCACCTTTTGAACAAATCTTTTCCGTTTTGAAAGGATTTAGGAGATGGAGATTTAATTCAATATTGTTTAAATGTGGTCACTGATGTAAGAAGAAGTTATTAGGACGTATTTATGGCTATGAACATGTTAGGCTACAAATCATCTTAAACAGTTTACTGAGGTGGTGAGGCGATCTAAGTCGATGCTTCAAAAACTCTTACTAGTCACAGGTGACCATATCTGAGCTTGGAAAGTTCCACCAGCGTTTCTTTTCATGGCTGCAAAAAGTAACATCTTTAGCACGGTTGGTGAGGGAATGACTTTGGGTATGTGTGTTAATGTGCAGAGAATCTCTGTTAGAATTCACATCTGTCTGGTGTGAAAGAATCAATGAGAGACTTTACATGTGTAAAAAAGTTGGTAGCCTTTCTCAGCCTTCATTGGGATCATGCAAATGATGCATAAAGTGCACACCAAAGAATCACATTTAACGATCATAGAAGTAAAGAACGCATACAGATCGCTGCACGATGTTTAGTGATGATCTCCATGTGCTGCAGGCACGATTCTGATGACACCAGAGGTGCGTCTCAAACCGCACACTTACGTAAGTGTTCTATGTAACGTACTTACGTAAGTAAGTTACTGCGCACTATGCATCGGTCATGATTGTCATCAAGAAGATGCATGCAACATGGTTCTCTAATCCGCCGACATATCCCCTGCTAATTAATAATGCCATTAATGCTGCTTGCATTTATATGAAGCAGTCATCTATGCTTCAGCGATGGCCAGTACCGCCCATACCGTTATTTAGGCAAAATAGCATCCGTTTAGTGCGAGTAGTGTGCATCGTTTTACACTGTAATCTTTGGCTGTTTTAGGGCACCATGCGGGTTCCTCCAGTGCACTGAGATTTACTGTGTTCAAAGTGTGCAAGTGTGAAATTCTTTCCTCAAGGTCAAGTATTGTGAGCTTGGAAGGTCCCATGCATGAACGGAGCCCTGTATTAATGTAACGGACAGGCCTGTAATCAGCTCATCTGTCGTGCTGCAGATAAAGTCTGGACTAGCTTTATTTTTGTTTGGTTTTTGGATTACAGGCCATGCCGACAGCTTTAACAACAAAACGGGACCGTTCGAGTTTTACGTTCATCCTAGACAATTATCCTGGTCTATATAGGCACAGAGAAATAAACTGCGATCGGACATAACTAAATCAGAAATGAGTCCATGGAACAAAGTCAAATGATGACAGAAGTCACTTTTTCAAAGCTGATTCTTTTTTTTCATTACCCCTTAAGCACAGCTGACTTTTCACGGTGTGTCTCGTATCAAACCCTGACGAATAAATGTAAATGGCTGTACAGGCTGTTCATGAATACTACACCACTGTTATTAAAATGACTATGTAATTCCCATGAAAGTGCTGAGTATGTCGGAACCGGTGGACTAGGACCATGTTTCGCACCGTTGTGCCAGTGCGATGGAACGGATGGGCCTTAATAAAAGCGGGTGCTAAATCAAGTCTCGTAAATGTCAGGGGCTCCATCAGAATAGGCCACGATGGCAATAGGACTAAATTATCATGTTAATTTAATTCCCACCCTCGAATGAACTATAAGACCCAATAAAGGTCAATTAAGCAACTGGCCTCCCATTTCTTTAACGCTTTTATGACCGTATCTGCATTTCAACCCTCATGCAATTACAAGGCGTTTCGAACAGAACCGACTGGAGGGGTTTCCCCCCCCTAATGGCTGAGAATTAATTATACAGACTGAATGTTATAAGTAAGATTACATCAGATGGAAATGGTCCCGGTTTTAAAAGCACCGTGTAAATACAAATATTTAGGACTTTTGTGCATAAATTTTTAAGCAACACGAGCCAAAAAAACAGATTTTTGACTTATGCAAATTGAAACTATTCAAGTATTTTATGTTCGTTTTAAATTAAAACAATTAAATGTGTTTTTGGCCAAAAGTACGAGACATTAGAACAAAGGCCGATACTTTTTTTTCACAGCACTGTACATTCCCTTCCTTTGGTAAAACAATACACACACTGCGGTCCTCTTAGCTTGGGTTTTTTTCTCTCTTCTGATTCTGCCCTTGAGGGAGACTAGATCTGTATTGATTCAGCATTGTTGTCACCGCTCCAATTGTGTATTGACGCAGCATGATTCAGGGCGGCTCATGAATAAATCATGGTGTAGCTGTCACTGGAATCAAGATAAATTAATTTAAAGATTTAATTAGCACTGACCCTGGGTTCATTGTCAATCTTTATTCCACGTTCTCATTGTCATTCCACATTTCATCCTTCATCATCGCTACCTTGTAGGAATGCGTAACATGACATTTGTGAGAGCGGACTTCAATTATCTTAAAGCGGCATTAGCATAACGCTAATCATTCATTCACGTGGTTTGCGGACAAACTTAACCCCACATCAATCGTGGCATCGTGTACCGTAAATTAGTGACCTTTAAACAGAAACTGATGATAATGATTGGTTAGTAGAGGGCTAGTTGTGAGAGACTACATAAAGGTTTTGGATGCATTTCTTTGTAGCCGAGCGCTTCACTAACACTAACACATCTTCAATTCAATCCCTTCCATGATCAATGATTGATGATGAATTAATAAACTATGGTATTATTGTGTCTATTTATAAAGTCTGGGACTGAAAGAACCAGGATGATTATGCCACATTATGTCACGCTATGTCACTCTAGCCTAGTGGGAAGAGCTTTGGGCTATCAACTGGAAAATCTGGGGTTTAAATCTAGCATCTGCTACACAGCCACTGTTGGGTCCTTGAGCAAGACTTTTAACTTTGTCTGCTCCAGGGTCGCCGTACCATGGCTCGCCCTGTTATAGCGCTCTGAACCCAACTTCCAAACAAGTTGGGATTCGTAGATTTGCAGAAAGAATTCAATTGTACTGCACACACTGTATTCGTGTAATGACAAATAAAGGCTTCGGCTCCATTGACTGCGATTTTTAAGATGCCATTATGAATTTAGCATTTGAAGAGCACTTCTTTTCGACGAGAAGTTCTGGTACTGGGATGCCGGTCGTACTCTTAATTAAAGCATGTCACATCTGGACAGTGTTGGGATGAATTACCTGATGAACGGGTCAGTGACCCACATTTTCTCATGACTTTTTTATAGAGGAAAAATGATGAGGAATATGTTACAGCAGATGCCGAAGGAACAGATGTTCCTAGGCTGAAATATTAAAATAATACCCAAAATGTAAGCTGAAAACTGTCAAATGTATATGGACAACAAGCTGAAGTGCTTTAGTCCTGCCTGTTGCTAAACTTGTAAAGAGTCTAGAGACAAGTCTAAATATGTGATTTCCATGATACCCATCCTCTGAATTGCACCTTTTTGAGAAAGGAGGAACAAATCATACAAAAATACTTTAAAATCTAGTAGGTCGTCCTTCCAGCCTAATCTGGTGGTCTGACCAACAGTCAGTTTGTGTTCAATAAATGATTTGGACTATGTACGTTAATTTAAGTGTATTTCCTTTAGCTACAACATTGAAACACACTAGGACATGGACAAAATTTCCAAAGGTCTATTTAAGGTTTATTCACAACTCTTATTATAACCCGAGTATGGTACTTGTTCACCTTGAATGTTATTCTAGTAAAGATCTTTTTGCTGTATAAAAACTATAAATTATGATCTTTTTGTCGTCGTTAGGGTGATGACGTACAAGGTGGAGTGGATGTCGCATCATGTGGATGTCGCAGGGTCATGATGTTTTGGATTTGATTTCCACCTCCGTTCTCTATCGGTGATAAGACCTCCAATTTATATTAATGGAGTTTCTGATAGTTGTTTTGTGTTTGTTTAAAAGATCTGTATCAATCGTGCTTTAAAAAAAGTATGCATAGAGTCTGGATCCTCTCAAGGCTTTCCCCTGTATTTTAGACAGTTTTTCCTTGACACAGTCGCTCTCTGCTTGCTTAACATGAGTTTCTGGTGTGATGGTGATAAACCATTTAAAGATGCTTTTAGATAATGTCTATTGTATAAAGCATTAAACAAATATTGATCTAACTGGACTAAATATTAAAATTTGGTATCATATATCATAAATCAAACAAAGCGATCATGCCAAATTATGAATGCTTATAACCTTATGCCAGCGTGGTACGTTTAGTGACTGGTTATGTCATGGTTATGTCAGTCTTTCACTCAGCAAAGCATTTTGCTCTTCAATCCACCAGATTGCAGACATTAATGACTGAACGGCCTGCCATGTCACAGGCCAAATGCTAGGCACGGACGGCGAAGCTCGGCAGTCACCAGCCTGGCACAGGCATCAGAAAAGATGGCTGGCTCATAAAGGCAATCTGTCTCTGGCTCCCATAATGACCATCTGTCATTCCCCAGAATCAATAGAAATGACAAACGAGGAGCAGAAGCTCTGCTGACAGGTGGAGTGTGGCACCCTGTACCAGGGTCTCAATGGCCAATGAGTGAGTGTGTGTGTAGGTGTGTGTGTGATGGTTTCAGATGGAATGCTGTATTATGTAGTGCTTTATACTTCATTACTGCAGTGTTTTACTAGCCTATCCGCCTTTGCCTTCCAAATCTCCCAGCTCACCGTCCACTAGTTGGCGTATTGGTAATGTATTGGTAAGCGCTTGGGAACAAGAATAAGAAGACTCTTGTCCTGGCATTTTGGATCTTAAAAAGACTCGTGTGAGATAAGATTTTCTGCTTTCAGAGCACATGGCATTTCATTTCTGATATCCCAGCATGCTCACATTTACAAACAGAACACTGTTTTGAACAATCAAGAGTTAATGGACTTGGTGGTAGCAGAGCTTGAACTGGCAAACAGGTAAAAAAAACTCCAGAAAACTGCAACGTTCTTGGAATGGGATGACTGACAGGTCTGCGGTCGGGTGTCTACATACTTTTGGAAATTTACTTCAGCATCAAATCTGACTTACTTCAGACTTGAACAATATCTAACAATGCTCCCGTCCCTGCTGCGACGGACTGTGGACTCACAAAAGCGCACACCTGTGTACGACACCCCCATAGCTCGACAACAGCTACCCAGACCGGCGAATCCTTCGGCGCAACAACACACACACGATGGGATTGTGATTGCTTGAAAACAGCACCTGCTCCTCCATTTGAAAACTATTTAGGGAGGCATCAAACTCTATCAGAGCAGGTCTGATTGCGGCCAGCTCTTCACAGTCCTCCAATCACTCAGGGAGTCAATTAGCCCCCAGACTGCAGGCTTTCTCAGCTGTGCGCTCGCGGCGCAAGAGGGAATCCATTCAGTGCCGCCGAGCAACACCTGAGGCCCCCCGGCCTTCCTCCTCCCTTCCCCCTGACATACGCCCGTCCTCGGCTAATGGTGCAGCTCCAAGGGCAAACAGTGCTGGGTGGCATTCAATTCACCTCCATTGTCCTGTTTTGCTCTAGTCCATCAGAAAATGAATTGTGAAAAGCCAGTTAGTCAAAAATACACATCAACATATGCTTGACTTTGTTAATACACTCTGGGTTTATTTGCTTCTTCCATTTCTGGTTGTGACAGTATCCGTCTCCTAGTCTTGGCGCTACTGAAAACAAACCAAAAGCAACCAACAAGGAACCCTGTTACAATTTGCCGTTGCTTTAGGTGAGCCTACACGTGCAATCATTTATTTATTTCAAGCCTCTTTTGAAATAATCGAGTTGACACATCTGTCAGACGGAGGCAGCAGGAATGCTAAAAGGTCACGCCGAAAGATACCAGCTGCTCCAGACAAACCTTTCCTGCCTACAAATAGCACAGTCATTACGCCCCAACAGATGGGGTCCTGCGCCTTTCATTTCGCTCTCCAGGTACGCCGAACGCCATCGCCCGGTCTGTTTCAGTTGTTTGACTCACGCAAATCCAACCGCTATCCCGGTAAATATATGACCCAAACACGTTCATTCATTCATTTATGTCTAACTGCTTAATACTGGCATAAGCGGTGTGGAGTTTGGTACCAACTGGAAACTTGGTCGCAAACGATACAAGAAAACACCCACAACGATGGGTTCCATGTAGGAACAGAACCAGGATTCACTTCTTGAGCAACATAAGTTACAGAAACTCATCGGTTCGATCAGACCACACGTGCATCAATGAGTCTTGGTGGCCGCCAATGTCTACCCGTCTACCACTGTTCCATCCGTAGACCTTAGAAGTGCTGCAGTTTTGGAGATGTCCTGACCCATTCGTCTAGCCATGATCACCCGGCCCTTCACAAACGCCATTTTCCTACTTCTACTACCAACTTGCTGCAGAAAATATCTCACCCACTAACAAGTGCCATGGTGAAGAGATCAGCAAGCAGATATCAACGATATTATCATGAAAACGCACCGACGTAATAAAATATTAAAATCTTCTCAAAACAAACAGATCATCGAGTCTCAGATGCATCTGCACAGCTAAATACATTATAAGTGATATCTTACACAATTGGCCAATAAAACCAACTTTCATTATGATTCTTTAATGAGTCGACCAGCTTGTGAGCTGCATTATGTCTCCTCTGGAATCAATAAAAAGCACACAGTCATCTTTAAATATTAAAGTCTTTCTATTTGTTTGTGCTTTTCACATTCGGTGTCAAGACTGTAGGGAGAATAATTATTATATCTATATTTAAAGAAGTCAATAAGCAGCCAGACTCAACGGTCCTCTTCAACCACCGAGTGATGGAGCTTTTAAAAGATTGTTGTGAAGTTGTGAAGTAAATATCTTTTTTAATCACCTCTTAGTGGGTGGGATATATTAGGACGCAAGTGAACATTGTATCCTCAAACTGCGATGTGAGCTAGAACATCAAACAAGCTGCTGATTAAATGTCCACATATTTCTACAAATATGTACAAGTAAAAGTTTGAAGAGTAAAGTGAAAACGAACCCATTTGTTGACATTTTAACTGCGCTGGAACGAATAAATGTTGAACTCTAGTCAAAGCTGTTGTAAAATGCATGGTAATGTCAAAAACAATTTACTGGTCAATACAACACCAGCCGTAAAAAAAAGCCTAATGGAGGGGAAAGCAAATAATGATGAATTATTCATAATGCTTGATGCATATTTTAAAACATCCCATGCATTCTTGATGCTCTTGACTTGTATCACAGCCTCGGAGAATAAAAGCACACTATTATCTGGAGTTGGCTCTACCCGAGACTTCCTTTGTCACAAAAATGTGATGCATTAACATAAACAAGAGTGTTAATGGTGAAGTACGAGGTTAGTTGCAGAGACAGACAGAAACTGTGAGGTGCGATTGTGACATTTTACGTTCACCCTGTCATCGGCAGGATAGTAACATTTTAATCATTTCTTATTGTGCAGAAGCTCTGTGGGTTCAGTAATTGTTCTATAGTGGCACTGAATTATAGGAACACTAAACTCTGTATGATATTATTGTTAATAGATGATTATTCTCAAAACACCCTGGAACACCCTGAAACCTGAACAGGTCGCCAGCTTGTTGCAATGCACAAAATGTCAGTATCGCCAATGAAATTGACTGCATGTCTTTAGAATGTGAGAGGAACCCGGAGTACCTGGAGGAAACCCACACACAGACACAAGGAGAACATGCACACTCCACACAGAGAGCCCTTCTTGCTGTGAGGTGACCGTGCTAACCGCTAACCACCGTGCCGCCCTGACCAAATACTGAATCTTACTAAAATGTACAATAGATAAAAACAACTGTTGATGTGTGATTCTCATCACTGACACCTTCCCAGTTTGTAAACGATCAGCGCACGGTGTGACTCCGAGGAAGTTTTCATAACAGGAAATGTTTTAGAGGAATGTGGGGCTGTAATTACAGCATAAGTGGTTTAATTGCTAATGATTACAAACGAAGTTTTGTTCGGAAATGTTAGAGAACCGACCTGAGATTCCATAACACGGCAATGATTGATCGCTCTAGTAGTAGTTTTTTTTTTTACCTCTCAATGAGCCAGTTCCTTTTAAAGTAGCGTAATTAAAAAGGGGGGATCCTCAATTATGCAGTGTGTCATTTACATATGCTAATTACTATCATGTTAATTATCTTTAAATTGGGTAATTAGCCAATCTCAATTAAAGCATTGTTTATTACACTAAATGCACAAGATAGGTGTTTGAAGTTTGCCTGCCCACATTTCATCCGTCTGTGTGTGTGTGTGTGTGTGTGTGTGTGTGTATGTGTGTGTGTGTTTGCATCTGAGCTAGTCTGGGCTTGTTGCCATGTCTGAGTCAGGCCTCATCGGCACGGTGCTTTTAATAATTTAGCCTTCCCACATCATATAAGGGATGCACCCACAGCTTTCAGGATTACCAAGCATATGGTTTGGTAATGAAGCCGCCGCTTGTAAAATAGTAATGAGAGAACAAGCGAGAGCGCCACTATCCAGGATTGTTGGGATTTGCTCTCTGTGCAAATCTGTACAATAATGCAATACGGAGTGTACGGCATGATGGCTAATTTTAACCAACGAATGAAGATAGTACCACATTTATATTAAACCCTGAACTTGATTCTCACATCCATGTTGGGCTTTATAGCGTCGTTACATTCGTACATGGTGGTGCAAAAGGACCCGTGCAGACATGATAAATACATGTTAGAAGAACGATACAGTAGTCTAGTTATGACATGACAAAAATTCGAAGGAAAAATCGCCTGATGTCAGGAATGGTGAACCTGCATGTATCTTCCAGTGGTCAGTATTATTATCGTACAATACTGAATTATGTAAAATATAAAACTAAAGTAACAAGACAAAATAGGTGATATGTGACATAAACTATAATCATGAAGTAAGGAGATAAAATCCCTATAAAATTAAATGATTATAGAATAATATTATAAATATAAAACATTACATGCTCTATATCTATATCTATATCTATATATATCTATCTATATATATATATATATATATATATATCCCTACCTACCTACTTACCTACCTACCTACCTACCTACCTACCTACCTACCTACCTACCTACCTACCTACC